>CM034155.1:206780701-207075701 GCA_019776745.2 Taxus chinensis
GTTTGGTGTGAATACTTCACCCTTTTGCATATTTCATGTTCTTCTATTCCTTTGTATCTAAGTTGAGTGCATTATCACAACCCCAACCCTGTGTTTCTCACATATGTGTCATCTAGATTTGGGAAAATCTCCACCTTGTTTTGGTGCTATCACCATCCCTTAACTTAGAAATTTTCTTTCTTGCATTTCTATCTCCCTGATCCCTTCGAATTGTTAGTGAAGGAATAGCCGTAAGAGTAGTTCCCATTCATCAGTTTAGAAGTAGGTTGTGTTACGTAGGTTTTCTCAAACCCACGTAACAAGGAAGTCATCCTTATTTAGAGGTTTATCTCACTTTTATCAACACCCACATTGTAGAGATTATCCCATGTTGCCTTAAAATCCTGAATCCACGTGATTGAGGGCAGGGTGCAATTTTGAGCTCCAACAATTACCATGTTAAAGGTTGAGGGTATTATCAACATACTACCTTGATGAATCCCCATGATCAAATTTCTATTTGCATTCATGAGACATCTTCTTACTACCAACCAACAACCATGGTCATGATATCCCTCCTATTATACATATTATTCATCAAGTACTATCAATAATTTGACCCAATTGTAATGGAAACAACAATACGCAACACTCCTCCTGGGGGCCTTACCCTATTATATCTCAATAAATTTGATCCTGACATATATGATATTCTTGATGATTACTAGGTTCTTGTGTCATCCCTTTCTTGTACATAGTTAATCTCAAAACACTGCAAAAACATCCAATCACAAAATACAAAAACATCTCAACTATGATGCAAAAATACAAGATTAGGACTTGCACCTAGTTTAGTTGGCTAACATGCTAGTTTATACATGATGTTTGTCACATTGATTTAATAGATAATATATCAATTTTTCTAGACACATACAATCACTAAGTATCTTAAGCTCGATGCAAGACACACACAGATTGAATACATTGATGATAGGACCACTAGTTTGGTTCCTTATACTACTCTCTTAGCGTCATCCCTCTACAATATACAAGTTATTTTGTTTATTAAATATTAATTTACACCTTCCTCTATCACACTTGATTGCATGCATAGTGGTTCTTGTTATCTATTAGATCAACGGGACTAAGACATGTGTTTTGTGCTAGTTCTATCCTATGTTGCACATCTTTGTTGTTAGCACTATAACTTTTTACACTTGACTTCTATGTTGTGGTCATTACATGTTTATGCAAATTCATTCCTTGGTTACTTGACTACATGGATTCACTTAGATTGGCTTATCTGATTATGATACTACAATGCATTTGTCCCTTTATATTCATACGACCTAAGGAATTTGATTTGTCTTGTGGCAATGTGGGTGTCCCATGTTTATGGCTTCATTTTCATTTTGTGTGTATGCACTTGTTTCTATAATTGTGATTCACATTGTTCCTTCTATATTGATTATCTTCTGACACCGTGGGTGTCTCGTATTTGCATCTTTGTGCCTAAATATGACTATGCTTCTACATGTTACTACTTACTTGACTATACATTGTTGTTTCTATTACCTTTTTGTTGCTAGCTTCTTATTGTAGTCACTAAATTCATGCACTTACTATGTACAGCTATAGCCGCTAAATACTTCATTTATATGCATGATTTGTAATCAAGAGAGTTATTCATTAACAACCCTGAGGTTGCTTTAGCTTTGACGTTGCTACATTATCCTTTTCATTCTTATTGCTTCCTGGATTCTGAATAAAAACTTGTTGTTTTACATACTTTGACATTTGCTATTAGCTCTAGTGAATATTCAACCTTTTTAAG
Organism: Taxus chinensis; assembly: GCA_019776745.2. Classification (NCBI taxonomy): domain Eukaryota; kingdom Viridiplantae; phylum Streptophyta; class Pinopsida; order Cupressales; family Taxaceae; genus Taxus; species Taxus chinensis. The sequence goes on from CM034155.1 coordinate 206,782,515, forward strand.
ACCTTGTATAGGACCACCCATGATAGAAACAAAAGATCAAGCTCTTGGTTCACATAACAATGTTCGACTTTAATCATCCTTCAATATCTCTTAAAATCATGCAATATGTTCTTAAGTCAAGAAGCACTAATTTGCTCACATAACACCAAAATGCCTCAAAAAATTATACCAAATACTAAAAACACTTTTCACATGCTCAAATGAATCTAAGAAACATGATTAGTCACTTGGATTCAAAACATTTCAAACCACCATTTTTCCCATTTAGCTTTTAGACCTTAAAACTAGCTTGTAGCCCTGCCAACATACAAATTTTGTTTTCTAGAATGTTTCACAATTATTATTCCTTCAGTATCAAGTTTTTCAAGCACCCTTTATGGCTTTTAATTGATGAATACAAAGTTTCAAGCTACAACATCTAATCCCATCCATTTTTATTCTTCTTCTACCGTTCACAATTAGCCCTTTCCTAGTACTTCCCAATATCACAAATATTGTATGCACGTATATTTAGTTTTAAACTGGCCATCAAATTTAATGAAGAATTGTTTTGCTTTCTAGATACCCTTTATTGAGATCCTACTTCATGGTTAACCTCATTCTCCAACTCACAATACAATTCATCCAACTCCAATTTCTTCTTTCTAGGCTAGGTCTATTAGGTCTAGTTAGGGTTTCATATGGAATTCTTAGGGTTTTGTTGTTTTCCAACTATTTTTCACCTTTTAATAATCCTTATACCCCACTTATATTTACCTAGAATAGGTATTTTCAATGTCTACATTCACGCTGTTTTTCCACTAATTTCCTCCATATTACCAACTGTGATACCAATATTGTATCCATCACCTGTTTTGACACACTCTTTTGGCTTCTGGTCTTTCTTGCTCTTAAGCATCTATATCATCCTCTAACTTTGCACATTTCATCTTTCTTTCATTGGCTTCTTTCTAAATTTATTCTCACACATCATACTACCCTATGACACACTCTAGTTCCACAGTTCATACTTGACTGCTAAGGGTCTATATATAAAATGAAACTCACCTATTTCACACTTCACACTTTGCACTTCATGATATATATTTCTATCACACATTCTCAAACCATTTCCCGATGACACACTCTTGTTCTATGGTTCATTCTTGACTTCCGAGGGGTATTTTATAAATTAATCTCATCTAATACTCATCCACATCTATTGGGGGGCATTGTTGCTCCTATCACATTCACATTGCATACCATTCCATTAAAACACTCATGCACTACAACATACTAACATATTTTGGTTGCACTGTACTCTTCCTTTCCTTAATATTACATGTACACTGTACTGTATGTATGTAAGATGTATATCTATGTATGTCAATATATTTTCTATATGCACATGTATATTCACTTGGTATTGTATTGTGAATGCGGAATTCCTATAAACATTTACACGCAGTCAAATGATGCTTAACACTGTACCTCTACCAGTCCCACTGACGGCTCCTAGGGGCATCAAACATTTGGCTACTCTTACACATCACATGTTCTTTGTTCTTTATTTACTACTTCTTCACTAGGATATTACTTTACGTTATAAGATCTATACATGCTTTGACATGATATGTTAGTCTAAACAAATCAAACAAAAAAATTATTCATGTGGATCATTTTCTTTGCAAAAAATATTATACTTACGAATTGATTTTGTACTCCTTCAATATACTAAATATAAGTGGCCCCGGTGAAGGATTGTTGGTACTGCGGGAATTACAGTGCTAAGGTAGTTGAGGAAGGTACATAGAGGATGCATGAGGCGCTTGCAGACATGGGTGCATAAGGGATGTGCGGATACTGTAGCCAAATTTTGAGGCACGCGCGAGAAAGTATGGACTTCAGAACTTAGTCGTTTTGTTTATCGGCCAAGATAAAGATAGTTTGGGTGTGAGAGCATGCATCAGAACATGAAGACTTGGAAAGTTCACACCAAAGGCTATTATGAGACAGATCTCATGCGAAGGAAGTTAAATCGATCATGCATAGCTTTGAGGCTAATAATACGCATGTAGAACTAAAGTTGTCTATTAGAATATAATCTATTTTTAGTGAGCTTGGATTCTTTTATATTTATCTTGTAGCAAACGCATGGATATTCTCTAGCATCTAGCCTATTTTTGGAGAGTGCACGAGTAGTGAAGGGAAATTCTCCAATTACCTATAAATATGTATTTATTTGCATGGCTATAAGGGATCTTGAGCACGTATTGTAATAGAGTTATGATGTTGGTTTATGAGCATGCATGTCTTATGGTGATACTCTTATGTATGCATTAGGATTCTGTGTTTTATGGTGATTAATAAAATGGAGTTATGAGGATGGATTCTTGTTATTGACATATCTGTTACTGGATCTTTGCATGGTAAACATTCCTTATCTTGATTCTTTTAGCTTATTCTTGCATATGGTTATGATCTACATCTAGTTTATGCTTATGCAATATCTTAGTTATCTGGTTTATTATGGATTATGAGATTATATCTTACATGATCATGCTAACTCCTTGACAAATCTGCCATAAAAGAGGGACCTGTTACCCTTATGCACGCTTTTGGTGAGCACTCACATTTACCAGCTAGTGATGTGCCTAGCACGCCTTGGGATGTTTGGTAAAATAAAATACTACATTTTGGTTCCATTGTTAGGACCTATTTTTAATTTTTTTCAAGGATGTTGCATAATGAAGACGTATCATTTGAATTTGGCCAGTATTGAAGTTTGGGTATAGAATTTAGAGGAAGAGTTTGCTCATAGATTTAACACAGGACTTGAATTTTATGCACGCGCACTTGGGTTGAACAGAACCTGTATCATGAGCTCTATGAGACATTTTTCACCTATTTTCATATAGAGTTGTACAAGTGGCTGGTAGCATATGCATCAAAGAGAAATTGGAGATATAGAAACAATTATTCTGGACTACTAGGAAGATTACCAGACTCTGCATGATGCTAATTTGGCTTGGACACGCACTGTAGATCACTAGTGGGGTGGTGTCTTAAATAGTCATACATTAGAGTATGTTGTTTCTACTTATTCTTGTCCAGAGGTTGTTGAGTTTCAGTTCTTGCACAAACCCAAAGGATCTTATTTTGCACGTTATCCCTTTAGCGATTAAGATCTTGATTGTAACTCTAGATTTGGAAGAACGTCCTATGGCTAGCTAAACCCCACCGAGTGTGGGGGAAGGAGCAGGTGTGGTGAAATATGGTGGATCCTATGGTAGGATCAGAAAGAGATAGAAAGAAATGTGGCTTAAGTATAATGAAGTGGGAGAGGGAATTAGTGAAGAAGTGTGATATTAAGGAATGAATGGAGTTGTGGAGGCAGGAGATAGCTCATGAAGGATTTCATAGGCTCACATGGAGGACGTGGAGCTTGAGAGCATTTGGTACTCCCCCATTTAGGAAAGTGTGGTAGAGAATTTCCCTCTTGGCTTCAGATGAGAGCACTGTGTATGAAGAAGAAAGAGTAAGGAACCATAGGTGCACATCTGATCCCACCTGAGTGACCTAGCCCTTGCAGCTTGGTGTTCCAGTTCCCTGAAAGATAGTTATTGATAATCAGGCTAGTGTATGGTGATAGAGTAATGATAGGTAGATTTCATTTTCCTTTGAATACAGGAGTTAATCAAATAACACATTCATCTATGGCATGGCATAGATGGTAGTCTTTGTTATTTAGAGGACCGGTTGGAGGCATATTTTCTAGTGTGTCATCAGGACAGAGTGTGGGTGCACAAATCTTGGTACACACATATGGGAGTAGCAAAACTTTGCAGACTATGGGAGTTTAATTTAGTACAATAGTTGGTACACAAGGCAACATCCTCTGGTCTGGTTCCCACTATAGTAGGGAGGATCAAGAGGATAGGTGGCCCAAGATCTAGTGGATCTGGTGGTTCTGGAGGTGGAGGGAATACTAGAGGTAATACAAGTTCTGTATATGGTGGGCATGGTCCGCATCAACCCTGGAAAGTTTATTATGAGATGTATCTACGTGTGTCAGAATATAAAGGAATTAAGGATGCACTGAGATGGTACACATGTGTGAAATACTATGGTGCGCTAAGGGGATCACAGCTCATGAGCGTAAGGTAAGTCAGTTTGCTACTACTTTACAAGGGCACGTGCATAGTTGGTATAGGAAGTATGATCCGAACCAGACTTGTGTAGATTACATTGCATTACATGATGCTTTCTAAACTGAGTTCCATATACTTGAGTTTGAATAGAACAACATCAACCCGCTAAAGGACATTAAGAAGGGAATGTATGAGGGCGTAAGGGAGTACGTTGCACACTTTAAAACTTTGCTATCAAATTTGTCTTATGATATTCACCCCAATTAGCATGCTCAGTGGTTTTTTCAGGGTTTGATCACACATTTCAGGAGGGTGCTCTCACATAAGATGTTTACAAATCCATGTGAGGCAATTGAGGTAGCTCTATGTGCAGAGGCAGTTGGGAGTGTAGACACTAGTGTTAGACCATTTTTTGGAAGCACATATTTCATCTATGGAAAAATAGTTTGAAAAAATCTCAGCTAATTCAGATCATGAGACACGTAGTGGTATTTGGTGTATGGATTATGAGGTGGAGGGACATACTAAGGATAGTTTCCCTCATAAATTGGTGTGTACCATGTTGCTAGATTGTGAGATTAGTCACTTGGATCATGATTCATGTAGGTGCCCCCTACTGCAACGCGCAATCGGAAAGAACATGTCTTATTATTGTAAGATTTACAAATCTACCACTCATGATTCCTAGAATTGCAGATTGATTAATAAGATTCATGATGTCATTGAAAATGGTGTATGTTAGACCAATGTCACAAACAATTCCAAGGAGCAAGGTGAGCATCATAATCATAATCACAATGAAGGGCACTTTGATGGAAGTGGTAGAGGAAGAGGTTACAGTGGAGGATTCAGAGGCCAAGGTCACGGTGGTGAAAGAGGTGATTTCCCTTGTGGAACCTATTATACATGTGGATCCCCAGATCATTATAGTTGCACATGATCTCAGAACATTATTTTCTCTTGGTGAAGAAAGAATCATAAGTTTGAGGAATGCCCGAATTTGTACGAGCATATGAGAAAGCAACACAAGTAGGATAAGGGAGCGGAAATGGCTAGAGTACAACGCACTGTTGAAGATCAGTGGATGCCAAAGGTAGAACCTAATCATGAGATGTTGCCTCTGTTAGTTACTACATGCGTTGAGGCGGCGTAAGCCAAGGAAGTTCCAAAGTAAAAACATTTTATCAAAAAATAGGAGGTATTGCATTCAAAGTATCCAGATCCTACTCATTAGATGGAAGTTTATCAGGAAACCATGGAGGTTATTATAGACTTGCAGGGTGAGATATAATGCTTGAAAGAACAGTCGCTAAAGTTGGAGCAGACTAAAAAAGTTGATCTTCCTTAGAAATATGTTGATGAATTGAAGGAGGTTGTAAGTTGCTACACCAAGAAAACATCATTTCTTTCTTAGGGGAGTGGTTAAGGGATAGGATACCACATGTTGGGGTTGAGCGCAAGAGACAAATATTGCATGCAAACTTACCATCTCACAATCTTGAGTACAACAAAGAGATCACTTTGAATGAAGTTGTTGATGGATGGATGTTAACTAACATTTTGATTGATACATGTGCATAAATAAATGTACTCACTTTAGATGCATGGAATTAGATGGGGAGGCCAACATTATAGCCATATTCAAACGTGTTATGTATGGAAAACATGACTAAAGCCATGCCCATTGGAGTATTGAAGGATGCCACTATTACTATACAAGGGGAAAAGTTTATTGGGGACTTTGAGGTCTTGGTGCTTACAGAAGCATACAATTTTCCAAATTTACTTATACGTCATTGGTGCTACACAAATAATGTTGATCCGCACTTTAAAAAATGTTACATTAGTTCTAAGAACAAGGAAGAACACATGATCATTATTTTGACAAATGGAAAAGCTGTACCATATGTAGAACCTTTGAGTGAAGAGGATTTGAATAGGATATACGCACGTATAGTTAGAGATCCTGAAGCACTCGAGCCATCAAAGGAAGGTGTTATTAAATGGGATGATGCTCATTCCATGAGTGATACTACAAGTATTTCCTGTGAAATCTAAGTGCACGGAACATATGAAATGGTCATAACCGAGATACAAAACACAATTATGTGTGTGGTCAGATTGCATGATTAGGCGCTTGGGTCATACCGAAGTACCTTGATACACTGGCAAAGGAAACCCTGATGTATTTTTGTGTGCCATGGAAGCTCAGTGGATAGATCAAGTAGAAAGAAGAAACATGCCGATTTATACCCTGCAAGGAATAACTACACGTTGGTGGACTACACATAGAGATACCCTTTTAGAGTGGCGAGAAGTGAGAATCACCTTCTCTACTAGGTTTCTTAGGAGAAATGTACTTTCACAAATTTATGAATTTCATGGGAAGGATTCTGCTCAACATCATATTCATAAGTGTGAGAGACTCTGGACAGGGGGTAGGAGGCCTTGGCACCATCACTCTGGGTACATAATTTCTATGCTACTCTAAGTGGTTACACACATACATGGTATGTTCATGCAAAGTTGACAAGACTCGCAGTTGATTGGAAGGAGATGACCTCAGGTATGATTTATACTTTTGATTATTTTTCTACTAAACATATGGTGCATGAAGCATTACAAATTATAAAGTACTTTACAATAGGGGATAGTACAAAGGCTGAAGCACTCCTATTAGACATGTTTGGAGAGTTGGAATTAGAGGCGTGATTTGATGAAGAAAAGACACATGGAGAGCATCTTGTGTGCACCTACTTAGAAAAATAGAAGGGTAAACTGGTTTACATGATTACTGATGAAGAAGTGGAGAATATGGATGTTGACCACACTATGGGTATGCATGAGGTCTTGAACAATGAAAATGAAAAGTCATGCTCGTATCACAAGCCTATGAAAAAAAAATCAACATTGGGAAAGATGGAGAACCAAAGGAGGCCATTATCAGTTATTATTAGTCTGAACAGGAGGTTTCTAAAATTATTGAGCTGTTGCACGACTTCCAGGGTTTATTTCTGCGAAACTATCATGAGTTGAAAGGGGTACATCCCTCTTTGGGTGAGATGAGGATTAATTGAAAGGAACGTGCACTCCTGGTTAGGAAGAGGCCTTACAGGATGAATCCTAATCTGCGCATCAAGGTAAATGAAGAAATTGATAAAATGTTAAAATCTGGGATCATTGAGCCCATTGAGGAATCAGAGTGGGTTAGCCCTATGATGATAAGCATAAAGAAGGATGGAATGATAAGAATGTGTGTGAACTATAGGTAATTGAATGTTTCTTTTGTGATAGATCCTTTTCCCACACCTTTTACTGAAGAGATCTTGGAAGGCATTGTAGGGCGTGAGATTTACTCCTTCACTGATGGATTCTCTGGATATCATCAAGTGAGGATTGCTAAGGAAGATCAAGAGAAGAAAACTTTCAACACTGAGTGGGGAATCTTTGCATACATAGTTATGCCTTTTGGGTTAAATAATGTGCCTCCAGTCTTCTCGCACATTGTTGTACATGCTTTTGAAGACTTTATACACAAGTTTTTACTGGTGTACTTGGATGATTGGACTGTATATGGGCTAGTAAAAGATCACTCTGACAACTTGAGACTCATGTTTGAGCATTGTAGGTAGCTAAGCATCTCCTTGAACATTAAGAAATGTATCTTTACCATGTCATTTGGAACAATGTTGGGACATATCATATACAAGGAAGATTTATTAGTAGATCCTGATAAGGTTGTGGTTATCTTAGGCTTGGAGGAGCTTGCCAATCAGAGTGAGCTGTGCAAATTCTTAGGACATACAGGGTATTACAGAAAGTTAAGGGGTATGCTAAGATCACCATGCACTTGGAGGAATTGTTGAAAAGTAAAGGGAAGATTCATTGGAATGAGGTGCATTAGACATCATTTGAGACATTGAAGGAAAGACTTACGTCTACGCCCATTTTGCACTTTCCTTCTTGGGTTAAGCCATTTCATGTGCATGTTGATGCCTTTGACATGGTCATTGGCACAGTGTTAACATAGTCTGGGGATTGGATTTTTTATCATCCCATTTATTTTGTCAAGTAGGAAGTTGACCCCAACTAAAAAAATTATACAACTACATAGCACAAAGAATTTTCCATGATTTACGCACTGCATAAGTTTAGACAATAGTTGCTAACAACTCCTTTTATATTTTACACAGATCACATAACCCTTAAGTATTTGGTCAACAAACCTATTTTATAGGGGAACAAATTCTATTAGATTTTTTTGTTTGAATAATTTGACTTTATAGTGGTAGTAAACCAGGAAAGAGACAATTCTGGACCAGATCATCTTTATCAAGGATTAACTTAGGCAAGAGGAATGCACAAATCATTGAGGATACAATGTCAGATGCACAATCTATTTAGATTGAACCATGCGCCCTCTTAATTAGAAGATATTTTTGTGTTTTTGCGTACTGGTGTGGTGCTTGAAGGGATTAAAAGATTAGAGAAGAAACAACTTACCATACACGTCATGCCTTATATGTTGATCAGTGGATATTTATACAAGTTAGGTCAGGATGAGGTTTTACGTTGGTGTGTACTTGAGCATGAGCACGAAGCTATTATGGAGGAAGCTCATGGGGGAATTGCTAGTGGACATTATGTAGGAGATGCTACTGTGCACAAGATTTTATTGACCAACCTATGGTGGGAAACACTATATAAGGATTGAAAAGAGTATGTTAGGGCATGTGATCATTGTCAGTGCCTTAGAAAGCCTGGGCATAGAGATGAAATTCCTTTGAGGCCTATTGAGAGTGTAGAACCTTTTGAAAAATGGGCAATTGAATTTGTGGTCCCTATTTCCCCCTGTGTGCATGATTGGATCACGCTACATTATAACTTGTACAGATTATCTTACAAGGTGGGTAGAAGAAACACCTACAAAGGATTACATGACAGCTACAACAACAAGGTTCTTGTGGGAGAACATTATCAGTAGGTATGGATGTCTATTGAGTCTGAAAAGTGATAGGGGCACACACTTTTTGAATGAGACTATCAAGATATTATTGGTAGAATTTATGGTAGCACACCATAAAAAAACACCCTATCACCCACAAGCCAATGACACTACTGAGGCTTTCAATAAGATACTGGGACATACATTGACAAAGATTTGTGATGTTGGAAGGAATGATTGGGATGATAAAGTATTTGCTATCCATTGGGCATATAGAACAACTTATAAAAGACTGAACAAAGCCACACCCTTTCAATTAGTGTTTGACACTGTGGCTGTTTTGATGGTGGAATTTATGTTACCTTCTCTGTGTATTGTGCACGTAGGAGGTGTGGATGATGAAAAAGCACTTGAAGAGCGCATTGATAAACTGATGTAGTTGGATGATAGGCATGCCATTACCTGTTGGATCTAGAAGATAGAGAAGTACAAGCAGAAGGCATTGCATGATAGGCATATCAAGGATAAAAAGATTGAAATTGGATAGATGGTTCTTATTTAGGATTCCAATTTTTTGTGCCATCTTGGAAAGTTCCAAGAACATTGGTTAGGACCGTATATTATGACTTATATACTTGATTCAGGTGCTTTCCATTTACAGGCACTGGATGGTACTAGGTTATCCAGTTATTTCAATGGGAGTAGGTTAAATCCCTACTATAAACAATTATTTTTGGTGTTTGTAATAAGGCAGTATTTCCATTAGTTTAGTTTTTCTTTAATGCATTTTATTCATATGTTTTTCATTTCATTGTTGCTATGTTTTGTCAATTTAGTTAAGTGTTTTGTGTAATAAACATGCTTGCGTGCCAGAAGCTAATTACTATCTAGTGATTTCATGCGTAGAGGACCGCACATACCCTCAGCGTGAGGTAGATTGAAGTGCAAAGATAAAAATGGTTGGCAAATCACTAAGTCATGTTTGGTTAAAGGATATTTTTGGAACATTAGCGCATAAGTGGAAAGTTTGAGATAAGTAATGTACATAAAGTTTTTTGAGGAAGGCTAAGATGATAGAAGAAGACGCAGGAAAAATGATCGCGTAGTGTAACTCGAGGTAAGTAGTGGCATGGGAAACTATTTGGGATATGGCGTAGAGGTTTTGTACTCCGGCATAAGGAGGTGCGTGGAGGAGGTATGAATCAGAGAAGTAGTATTAGATCACCAGAAGGTTACAATTGCAGCGTGTGAGGTGAAGTCACGAAAGCTATCAAAAAGGGAAAAAGTGAATTTATGGAAAAAGTAACTTAAAAGCATGGGTTGGAAGTACAAATTGGACCGTTGAGGGGTGATGAAAAATCATAAATAAAGGGGTTAGGGTAGTCATTTAGCTACCTTGATTTCAAAGAAATTAGAGTGTTACCGATCAAGAGTTGACTTTACAGATTGCAAAGTGACGCATAGTGATTGCAAGTGTATGTAGAGGTGCTTGGGAGTTATGCAAAGATCCTTGTGGTAAGGCAAGTTGGAGTTGGCAGCAGAGTAGTGAAGGGTTACATACATTTGAAGCGGTTAGAAGTTTTGGGCTCGGGTAGAGAAGGGTTAAAGGAATGTGGAAAACATAACACCTATGGCACGTAATTACAACAGGATGGCACCTAGGAATTTATGAACAAAAAAGCCCGAGGTTGGGGTGGAGGAGCCCTTAGAAGAAATATATTCCAAAATGTAGTACCCTCTTGGTGTTTTATGGGTGGAATTGTAGAATTCTAAGCTCACTTGTTGCAAAATTAGTGAGTTTAACCACCACATGGAGGACAATGAGAAGAAGATGAGGGTAGACTTGGAAAAGGTACTCCCAAGAGAAAATGAGGCTCGGTACCCTTGAGTTGACGACTCAGTACAGAGAGAGCTAGCAAAAACTGGTGTTTTGTAGTTATGGGAGCTTCCATTATTTCCCAAACCCACACATATGTTTCAGTGGCTGATGTCATGGGTGTAAAAAGACTTCTTCTACTTTGCGGGAAGAAGGATGCATCTCACAATCCAGTTCATTGAATGAGTTATAGGGTTAAGGAGCACGAGGGAGGATGTTTCTCTAGATCTGTGTGCCACAGGAAAGATTGAGGAGCTTGTCAATAATTTATGCTATGAGAAGGGAGGTAGGGAAAAAACCATTTTGATTTTGTATGATCTTAAACTTAGGGTCGCTTCTCGACTCATGAGCTGCAAATTGGGTGCTTTAGAGCGTTAGACTAACATAAAGAAGAGGTTCTTGTATGTGGCCTATAAAATTGTGAAGAAGGCACACTACAATTTGGCCCAGTATGTGGTGGATGGTATTATAGAGGAGGTAATGTTGTATAATGATGAAGGAGTGAAGATTACATGGGGTTCCATCCTTCTCTTGATTGTGTTTTGGGAAATAGGCATTCCAGATGGGCCAATAGGAATTTGTGGGTTTACCCACTAGTAGATCCATCCCCTACAGTACAGTTTGTAGGATTTACTTGTGACAGAAGTATTTCAAACACTTACAAGGCTAGAATTAATAAGTGGTATGATAGAGTAAACGAAGCCTTTGAGAATGAGTGGCACATTCTACACAAGCTTCCCATAGTAGTTGGAGACCAAGTGAAGTTTACAGTAATGCAACACTTCAGTCTTGCAAGGTTCAAGATAGTGAATGGGGAGATGGGGCCATGATGTAAAATTCCACTTGCATTTATAGCTAAGTATTTGAAGTGCTCCATCAACAGATTGAAGGATGCACACAAATTGGCATATGATGTGGACAAGGTAGATTCTGACCTGCATGCGCTACGTGCCACATACATATATGACTCAAGACCCACATAATTAGAGGTCTTAGAGCCATAATTTTTGGATCTACACCCATAGATTAATGTGACGATTAGGGGGCATCTTAACAGATTATTCATTCAGTTACAGCCCAAGACTTAAGGAGGATTTGAATTCGAAGTGACAGACTCCACTTTTCCACATCCGAGGGGACCACAAGTGTCGCCCATCAAGGTAATCTGTGAGGAAGAGGTGAAGGAGGAAGAAGAGGGAGAAGAGGATGAAGGGAAGCTTGAAACTTCCCGTAAAAGAAAATTTTATTCTTGTAGAAGCAACAATGGGGGCGTAAAGACCTCTCAACAGGGAATCACAACGCAAGAAAAGGAAAAAATGCACAAAGGTCCATGTAAACTCCATCTCAAAGACATAAACAAAGTCTAAAGAGACAGATTATGCCACCCTGAGGGATTACTTGGAACATGAGCTAGAGGAGTAGCATAAGTGTGTGCAAGATAAGGCTATAGAGCAGGCTCACGAAAATAAAGAGCCCATAATAGAGAAAGAAGGAAAGAAGAGCCCGGTGAAGGATAGTACACTGTGCAGCCTTAGGAGAAAGGGGAGAAAGAGACTGGTGACACTTTCATCATCAAGGAAGATAAAGCATTGGGGATAATGAAAAACACTCCAAAACTAAATAAACAAAGGACAAAAATGAAGGTGCAAAGGAAGCAGTAGACTCTAAGGTCACCACATATGGATTTTGTAGATGATCCAATGAAAGTTTTGCAAGTGCACTTCAAAAGTATAGTGCCTACAGAGAAATTAAATGCTTGGGAGCTACTGGACCAAGAGGGAAGAGTGTCCATAACAAAGAAGATGCTGAGTTGAATCTACATTTGCATTCAGAGGAGCCAGAATTTGAAGTCCGTGAGCATGTAATCGAAATGAAGATCTTATAGAAAAATCTAGGACAAAAATATAAAGCCACAAACCCTAATCACTTGACCGTTGAGAAAACATGTAATATCTTGAACAACATGGCCTCGGAAGTGGTAAGAAGACATCTAGATTTTGGCACCACTGTTTGCACACTTGTGGCAGATAAGAAGGAAAAGGAGAAAAGTAGACAGATTGCACAAGGGGCTAAAGGGTTAACAAGATAGAATAAAGGGAGAATATCACAGGTCCGATGCACAAGTTAAGAGAATTTTGGAGTAATTTTTGTCCTTAGTTACTCAGGCATCGAAAAATTATGGGGATGAAATGGAGTATCTTGAGGACTTGGTGGGAATGTTACTACTTAACATTCAAAAGGGCATGGGACCATCTGCTAAAGAGATCACCAAACAAAAAGAGAACAAAAAAATAACAGTTGAGTCTTGGATCACTTAGTTGGAAGACTTGCTCACCCAACTCAAGGAAGAAAATATATTGGTAGATATAGGTTTCAACGGATGCAGAAAGTGTGAGCCATTTTTTGAGGCTAAAATGGTGGATGAGGAAGTAGTTCTGAAATCCATACAATAAAATCTCCCCACCAAAAAAACTTGAGTGCACTCAACTAATTATTGATACCACCATGTAGAAGGACAAAATCAAGACAAAGTGTGAGAAGCTTGAGTTCAGGATTGGCGACTTATAGAATTCCATAATGGAGCACATGGATGTTTTTGATGGAACTTGAGTAAAGTTAGTGGTGGTCATCTAGGAGCTAAAGAGCAGAGTGGAGGTAATAACACCAAATCGTGTACTAGATATTGTCGAAGTAGCATCGAGGAAGGATTTGAAGGATTTGGAGGAGTGGAAGAAGTTGAAGGATGAAGTGAATGTAGAGTTCCCTTAGCTCTTCTAGGAATCTTGAAGGTCTTTGGTATGATGTGCAATTTTGGCTCTTAACAATTTTTGTCCCCATAAATCTTTTTGTATTTGGTGTTTGAAGAATTGATGGGCCTGTAATCCATCTAGTGTGGGGTAATGTTGGACCCCTAAAAGATACTAAGTATAAGTGGCACGAATGGTTTTGGTGAGCGGGAGTTAGGCACGAAGGCACTGTGCAAAAGTAGATAGATAGCATGTGAGGGCTCATGCCTAGAAAAATTGTATCCCATACTTAGCCGCATTTTGAGCCACGAGTGGAATTGGAAAGATAAAGGGTTGGATTAGCAACCAAACAAGGTCTTGGAGATAAGGATAGAACATGAAGACTTGTAGTTCAAGAAAAGTCTTTTTTGATACATATCTCATGCAAAGGAAGTTAAAATGTCATGCAGGGTTTAGAATATTAATAGGATTAGATATATAGTTTATATTAGAAAATAATCTATTATTAGCGAGCTTCTGTGCTCTTGCAGTTGGCTTGTAACACACGCATGGATATTTATATCATGTGGGATATTTTTGCAAAGTGCATGAGTAGTGAAGGGAAAGTCCCCATTACCTATAAATATGTATTGATTTGCATGGTATGAGAGATCTTGAGCACGTATTGTAATAGAGTTATGATGTTGGTTCCTGAGCGCGCATGAGTTTTAGTGGTACTCTTATGTGTGTATTTGGATTCTGTGTTTTATGGTGATTAATACAATGGAGTTTTGTGGATGGATTCTTGTTATTAATCTCTCTATTACTGGATCTTGCATAGTAAACCTGATCTTGATTCTCATTTATTTTATTCTTTTATATGGTTGTGATCTAGATCTAGTTATGGTTTATCTGTGTATGGTTATTATGGAACTAGATTATATGTGTGTTTATCATGCTAACTCCTTGACAAAGCTGCCATAAAAGAGGGACCTAGTACCTTTACATGCTTTGGGTGAGTGCTTAGGTCTTCCTGAGTGATGTGCCAACACACCTTGGGATATTTAGTAAAATAAAAGACTACATGCCACCATGGTTGTCTATTACATTTTACTTGTCACTGTTTACTATTGTATGCCGTTGTTTCTGGGATATGACCTTTGTCTTCTATGATTTTGGCCACTTTTGCATTGATTGTCTTGCGATATTGTGAGTGATGTCCCATGTTTGAAACCCATTTTTTACAGTCCATTTTATATGTAATTTTTGTTACAATGATTTTATATTACATGTTTGATACTTTTCTACTAACACATGTATCAAGCCACTTTGTTTTCATGTGCCTTGGTTTCTACCATGCACATCCCCCCTATAGGGACATAGTTCAAATCATCCCCAAGTCGTCTCTTTGGGCCGCATACTCCTAATGACATCACATGCACCCAAAATGAGGGGGGGCATACATTAGGTGAATCAGTCACCCCATACAACATCTCAGATCTACAACACAATATAGTTAAGCACGGGAACATAATAGACTACAACTAAAGAAATGGTCCAAAATCTGACTTGGGTCCTTAGTTTAGCACAGACTCCAGTGCCTAGAGACATACACTAGCCCCTGGGTGCTCCTGACCTCTCCTAGATGCCTACATCTTGGGGTAAGATATAATTAATTTATTATATCAACACAGTTCTTAGAAATTTACAGATCAATTTCACAGTATAGGCACATTTCTCCAATAATGAGAATACATTCTATCTCCATTTCTATACGGAAATAATACGGTATAACTCAGAAAAAATCAGGATCACACCATCTATAGTCGTGTATAAATTGGGAAGCAGTCATGGAAGGATAGTAACACTAGAACTTTCTCTCCAACACTCTTTTGTCATGGCGTGAGATCTCCTAAAAAACTCGCACTTAGCCTGAGATCACCCAAAAAACTCATTCTTGGCATGAGATCACCCAAAAAACTCACTTTTGGTGTGAGATTTCCCACAAAACTCACTCTTCTACGAAAATTTTAGGACATTTTCTTCCTTATACACTTCTATACATCTGGTGCACACTTTCCTTTTACTACTTTTTCACATTTACACAATTTTACATGCTTTTACAAAGATTTCATAATATATGACTTTGACTAATTGTTCACTCTAATTTTTTAGGTCCGTTCTCAATACACAATAAGAAGCAGCCCTGCATCAATCACAACAATAGGTACAACATGGTATAACATAATACGCTTCAACCCTAGGGTTACTTCCTCTTTTTTAGTTTTCATGCTTCATTTTTATCACTTCACCCTTTCACTTGTCTCCTCGGCATGCTATTGCCATCACATTCTACATGATTATCAGGTACACATCTCTTATCTACTTTATGTTATCAATTATTCACTCAAAAACATAATGTGGGGGAAAATTTAGACACAAAATCACACACTTGGGTATATTTCTAGGTCTTACAAGCATACTTGCATTCATATGATTCCCAAGTGAGAAAAATAGTAATTAACATCTATATTTGGCATCTTTGCTTTCTTTATTGTCTTCTTTCTGGTCTTTTACACCCTACAACCTAGTCAAAGTTTTACTTGTTTATATTTTAAGACTCTAGACACCAACGCCCAGCCAGGATGCTAACGCTTAGGTGTCCTTGTCCCCCTTAGACTCCCTCGATCTCTTTCTACTTTACTCATTCCTTTTTGGCCTCTCTTATATTTTGGGCATATTATTTTCTTATTGGTCAGCCTTCCAATTGTCAATTAAAAAAATTCAACCAAGGGAATCATATAAATACAAAGCTATGTGACCAAAATAAAGGTCCAAGCTCTAAGAACATATTATCATCACCTAAGCTTGCATCAAAAGGCATCTAAGAGAATTAAAGGCATCCATCTAACATCCATTCAATGAAAAAGGGACTACATTTTATATATACACTTCATAGGAAGGGGAAGTTCATTATTCCATCCAAACATCTATTTACATTAGTACATCTAGCTATCACCTGTTATCAAGTGTACTTACACAAGGGATTCCTAGGGAACAATTATTTCACACTTTCACAAGAACTACATGGAGTCTGAGATGTAATTTACCACTCAATTTTAAGTTCACTCAGGTGAGTGATTGTCGGGGTCAATCTGAATCCCCATATTCCATCTTTCTTTTTTGGGATTTGATGTACTTTGGGGGTTTTATAGGTGAACATCTCTTTGTAGGTCACATGTACATTTTATGAGCAAGGTGTGACATATAGGCGACCAACGAATACCAAAAACACTTATGTGACATCATAAAACTCAGTTTCCAAGCCCTTGCATAGTCACAGGTGCCCAAAAGTAGACTCTAGCACCTAAGAACCCCTGACCCAATCTAGGAGCCCTGGTCCAACATTATATGATAACTCCAGATTTTACAGTGCACAATTGCGATGGTATTCCTTTCCTATTCATCATTTTTCAATCAAGATCAGTTCCAGGATCAAACGCAAATAAGCTATGTTCTCTTCTCTCTCTTTCAGTTAGGGTTTCATATTTTATTAGCTTATTTCTTGTGTCAAATCTACACTTTAGTGTTTATTTATCATATGTGACTTTGCAAATAGGGTTTAACATAAATTCTATTTTTGTTAAATCAACCCCAAACTCACATTTCTTATAGATACATCATATGGATTAGGGAAAAGTTCCACATTCTTTTGGCACTATCACCACCCTTTATCTTAGAATTTACATTTCTTGCACCTCTCTCTCCTTGATCCCTTGGAATTGTTAGTGTAAGATTATTTGTAGGAGTATTTTTAGTCTTAAAAGTAGGTTGTGTTGTGCGGAATTTCCCAAACCCACATAATAAGGAAGTCGACCTTCTACAAAGGTTGATATCACTTTTGCAAAACCTGCATTGCAGAGATCATCCCATGTTTCCTCAAAATCATTGATATGTGTGATTCAAGGTAGGGTGTAATTTTGAGCTCTAACAGTTTTGGAACTCCCTATGGGATAACCTGATAAAGCTTAGATTTAATTATTGCTAAGTTTTAGTGTGTGCTTTAGTGATTTCATCCTTTTGAGGTAGTTCTTCAACACATCTAGTGAATCCCAATTTTAAATCCTATGATTAATCAGCCACGTTCCCATTTTCATGAGAAGAATACAAACTAGATCAAGTGCAACAAGTAGTGAGCCTTTTGAATATCTCTATTTTTCACCAAGAAGAAGAATAGGTAGAGAAGTTTAGAGATCACCATATCCTCCAAATAGAACTCTATCTACTCCTCCTAATAGGACTTTCTTGTTGTCATCTATGATATTAAGACCCATTCCATTCATGGCACACTAGATAAATATTCCCTTTGTCAATTTTAATGGTGGTAGTCCCTTAGCTCTAAATGCCTAGAATGATATACCAATGTTTCCTCTTAAAAGTATTCCATCCTTCACTGTTGAAAATTCTACCACCCCACTTGATCATATTCAAGATGTTCAGTTCATCTAGTTATAGAAGATGATGTTTTAGTAAGGATTATTGCTTCTTCACTTAAATTTAAAGCACTTAAATGGTATAGAATTTTAAGACTTGCTTCCATTCACAATTAGGATGAGATTGTCATTACTCTTTGTCAACAGTTCAAGGAAAAAATAGACAATGTATCTTTTTTAGAGCAACTCAAAACAATCAAACAACTCCAAATGAGCTCATGGCACATTTTAATTTCAGATTCCAACGAACATTGGACAAATTCCAATGTTGCTAAGACCAGTCACAAAAGGTACATTATTGTACTTTTTTAGAGCTCTAAATTATGATATAACAACAATGATTC
Source organism: Taxus chinensis (assembly GCA_019776745.2). Classification (NCBI taxonomy): domain Eukaryota; kingdom Viridiplantae; phylum Streptophyta; class Pinopsida; order Cupressales; family Taxaceae; genus Taxus; species Taxus chinensis. Next base: position 206,801,029 of record CM034155.1, read on the forward strand.
AATCTAAGGGTGTTATCCAGTTACCAAATGCCTATACAATAGCCATTAGGGATGAATATTTTCTTATTCAAGCATGAAAATTAGCTCCTAGATTTCCTATGCCCATTTTTCCTAAATTACCGCATGATACCCAACCCGTTGTTGCTCCTATTCCTAAACCATCTGCTTCATCTCCTATTTCCACACCTGGTTCCTCTATGAAACAAGAAGAAATTGAAAGTCTTAGTGTCCACCTTAAAAATATAAAAAATGAGATTATATCCCTTAAGAGACATCAATATCAAGCTCATAAAACTTATCCTAACCCTCTTTATGGTTACCCAAAACAATTCTTTCAATATCCAAATCAAATATTTCCTCAGAATTATCCTCTAAGAAAACTGCCAAATGTTGGTCCATAGTTTCTTCTTGTTCCTAACTTAAGAAAAACCATTGTTTCAGTTCATAATAATATGGATGAAGGTTTTGAATTGTGTTATCCTTGTGATCACCCCCATAATAAATACACATGTGAAGATGGAATTTACTCCTTACAAGAAAAATATCTTAAGGTACAAACCCCATACTACACGAACAAACTATGAATCCTTATACAAGTAATATAGATGAAGTTCAAGAGTCTACTCCTAAATACAAATTCATGCTCTTTAGACCTGAAGAATTCTATGCTACTAATCAAGCCATGGGTAACTCAGACATGCCGCAACTTCATGTGGCAGATCATACAAGATCTAAGAAGCGATAATAGGATGTGAGATCTCCTCCTCATGTTACTCTAGTTCCACATGAAATTTCTAATCAGTCTGTGGACTTGAGCCAAAAATCACCTTCATCTAGTTTACTATGGGTTGATTAGCAGCCATAGAACAACAAGTTTTGGAGGACATACAAAACCCTCCAATCAAGGATCCTCCATGGGTAGAACAAAGAAATAAATAACATGCCACACCTTTATTAAAAAAATCCATAGTTATTCCTCTCAACATTGTAGAACAAATGAAGAAAAAAATATCAATGTCATAGTGTGGGATGCCTTGTATATCCCATCTCAAAGGTATTTGTTGCAAGAATTGTTAAATCATCTTCCACCTCTGGATCCCACCATGCACAAATCATTTTTCAAACTCAATATATGTCAACCAAAGGATGAATATGTAAATTCAATGGCTAAGCCTCCTCCTTTCTACATGTATCTCATATTTGGGAAGCACCTTGTTCATAATTGCATGGTAGATTTGGGTGCTAGTACTTTAGTCATGCCAAATAAAATAGCATAAATTTTGGGGATTGAGTACAATCTAACCTCTAAGGGTGTTTTACAACTTGATGGATCAATAGTACAAGTCTTGGACATAGTAAGAGATCTAGAATTAAATCTGTATGCTTGTCCAAGTATGACCATAATGTAGGAAATTTTTGTGATTGACTTTCCACCTCTATTCACCCTTTTCCTTTCTAGATATTTCACTACTAAGATGGGAATATATTTGTCTTCAAATTGCTCTCATATGCTACTTAGAAAAAGGTATGGAACTAGGTTTAGAATTAACGCTAAACCTATTTCAGATTACCATGTGGAAGTTTATGACCCTAGTCATATAAATCATAATTGTATGATCCAAGAAGAAGAAAGAAATGATCGTTAATCAATTGAAACATTGCATTCATCAACTTCAATTCTAGATCTTATGTTAGATGAATGGGAAAAAGAGAATTATGAATTTGATCCCTATGACACAACAATGCAAAATGGTCTGGGTACTTATTGTATCCATGAAGAAAATTTCACTACCCCCATACCACACAAGGAAGAAGACAATGATGCTTTTGGTCTATGGAAGTTATATTTTGATGGTTCAAGAAGCAAAAATGGAGTTGTGGCGGGTGTAGTTATTGTTTCTCTGATGGGTAAAAAATCTTTCTTTTCCCACAGACTACAATTTACATGCTCCAACAATGTGGTGGAGCATGAACCATTAGTTCATAGTTTGTTGATTCCAGAAAAGAAACAAATTAAGAATTTTCTAGTATTTGGGGACACTGAATTGGTTATCAACCAAGTCATAAGTTTATGTGTGGCTAAGAACAAACCTTTAAGAAATTATAGGCAATGAGTTTGGGATCTCCTCCAAAATTTTGAAGCTATCAATCTTCAAGTGGTGCCACAAAAAAAAACAAGGAGGTGGATTGGATGGAAACCATCAGTTCTTAGAAAATATCATGTCAAAATGGTTGTAAGACCATCCATTTTAGTTATTAATGTCAAGTGGAAAGTTTTTGAGAAAGATGAGAAAATTGTTCAATTCATTCAAAATGAAGTTGAATTCTCTTCCAACTTGTAACCCACTTTGCAAAATAGTTATGGTGATTAGATCATTCAATTACGAACAAACAAGCTACCCAAAGGATTGATAACCCTTGAACGCATATTAAATTATGATGACGAGATCAAGGGGCAAAGTAGAGGCAAGTCTCTGGGTCAAGGAGATTACAAATCAATCATCATTGTGGAAGGAAAAGAGATTTTGTTAGGAAATTTATGTAGTACTGAAGAGGAACAAGATTTTATTTCCCTCTATTAGAAATTTCATGATGTATTTTCATGGATCTATGAGGATCTAAAAGGTTTTGATCCCAACACAACTTAATATTCTATTGATCTAGATCCTCATGCCAAACCAATAAGATAAAAGTAAAGGCTTATGAACCTTATGATTGAGCCTCTAATGAGGAATGTGTTATCAAACTCATTTATTCAAAAATAATATTTCCTATCAAATAATCAGCTTGGGTAGCATATTTGGTTCCTGTCAGGAAGAAGAATGGAGAGATAAGGCTCTGTGTGGATTCCAGGGACCTAAATAAGGCCTTATTGAAATATCATCATCCTTTTACTTATATGGAGCAAATCCTTTAAAAAGTGGTGGGATTTGAAAGGTTCTCCACGCTTGATGGCTATTCAGGATTCAAACAAATCAAGATTAAAAAGGAGGATCAATTCAAGACCACATTCACAACCAAATGGGGAACATATGCATATCATAAAATAAATTTTGATTTGTTAAATGCAGGTGCCACATTTTAGAAAGAAATGGACATTGCTTTTTGTGGAATCATCAACCAATTTGTCCTTGTGTATCTAGATGATATCACTGTTTTCTCTAAGAAAGGAAAACAACATATGGAATAATTGGAGAAAGTGTTTGAGAGATGTAGAGAATTTATAGTATCATTGAACCCCAAGAAATGCAAGTTTGTATTTCAGCAGGGTAAATTATTGGGTCATGTTGTCTCAAAGGATGGAATTACAATTGACCCTGAAAGAGTATATGCTATCATTTCTCTCTCATTACAAACTCACAATAAGGTTGTCTAATCTTTCCTTGACAAAATAAACTTTGTTAGGAATTTCATTCCTAACTTTGCAGGAGTAGTCAAACCCACCACTTTGATTTTGAAGAAAGATATCACTTTAAAATGGATCGTAGAAGGAAAATAAAGATTCAACAAGATCAAATCCGTAATTTCTCAAGCACCTATTCTCATCAATCTAGATTTTATAAATGATTTTATCCTTTATGCTTATGGCGCAGATCTTGGTATAGCTGCGGTCCTTACTCCAAATAATAGTGAAGGTTTGAAGCATCTTGTGGCTTTATTTAGCCAAAAATTGAAATACTTTGAGCTCAAGTACAATCATTTAGAAAAACAAGTCTTTGCCATATTTTGAACTCTCAAGAAATTCAAGCCTCTACTATCCTTCAATCACATCAAAGTTCTAGTCTCACATCCTAGTGTGAGAAATTTCATCACGGGGGAAAAGATAAGTGAAAAGAGATCTAGATGGGTAGCCAAAATAATGGAGTTTGATGTTACCATCAAGGCCACTAAATTGGTGAGAGATAGAGAACTGTGTGAACAATTTTCTATAGATGCTCAAAATCATGAAGAAGATTCTTTCTTTATGGAGGAAGAACAAGAAGAAACATCAAAATATTTGTATGACAAAGGAAATCAGCCTAGTTGTGGTAGTTAGATGAACAATGTGATTACTTTCTTAGCAACTGGAGGCTATCCTCATGGTTTGAGAAAGACAAAGAGAAGACACCTCGGGTTAAAATCAATTCCTTATGTGTAACATGCAAAAATTAGGGTTACTATAATTAAGATATTAAATAATCTTGTATTAATAAAATAGTATTATATTACAATAGATAACACTGAATATTCAAATCCTAAATCATATTAAGGTAAAATACTGTAAATTTCACCATCATAAATGAGCTAACTAGGAATGTAAATATTATGGTTAGTGAAGATTTCACTGATTTTGAACTGAGATGTGATAAAAATGATCTGTAAAATGTGCAAGAAGGGTGTGTAGAATTTCGTCAAGTTGTTCTAAAAATACAAGAATGTGATTTTGCAAGTAAGATGAAGTCACTTATCTAAAAAAAGGTTACCTAGGTATATTTTTCCTAATTGGATAGAATTGTCCTCTTTATATTTTATTTTGATCTTTCTTACAACACTGTATTCATATGTGTTTGGATATTTTATTTTGTGATTAAAATTAAATGATCAAAATTATGTAGTTAATTATGGATTTTTATTCTTCTTTTCTTGGGGACATAAAAAGGGTTAGATATTTTAGGTTGTGTGGCACCCACCACACCTACATTGAAATACCCTAAAGAGGAACTAAAACCTTGTAGTTCCCCACCCAGTGAATGCGTGAAAGACGTATATCACAATATTTTTGGTAATGAAGGCCCTATCAAGACTCTTGACACTCAATAATGATCATTTACATGTGTTGTAGCTTTGAAAATGCCTTAAGGAATATTTGTATGATGTGTACATACTTAAAGTTAGATGAATATGCTTGAGAGACTTATTTAGTAATTAGGTACTTTTTTTGATCTACTAGGTAGTCTATATATGTGAGGTTAGGGTCCCTTAGAATGGGTAAATAAATGTTCTTATATTGGTGAATTTTTTGACAATATTTCCCGCTCAAATGACAGATGATTAGGGTAATTATTAGATTGAAAATGTGACCATTAGGGTTTTTAGGAAATTTGTCATCTTAGGATATGGTCATCTAGGTAACTTTGTCTCTCAAAGATGATTTTTTAAGGAACAATACACAATGCAATATGCTATTGGAGATAGTATCCAAATGTATAAATATGCATTGTATATTCTTAAAATGAGGTTTTGAATGGTCAATGATGGATAAAAAGTGTGACCTAGTGGTCAATAGTGTTTATTGATAAATGAATGTATAGGAATGAGTCAATTTAGTGCAAAATGAGATATGTGCTAAGATAATACCAAAAGATCAATTTCTAAATGTTGATACGTCTACGTTTATGTATCTACATTTTCTCCCATTTTAATGTATTAATTAAAATTTTCTTGATTAAATATAAATGAAATGTAAACATTCCATGAGGATAAGTCAATAGTGAGATTAAAATGTGTGTTTTACCTTCTCCTTTTTTATGTATAACCATACAAGTGAACTTGTGTACCACATGAAAAAATGTGTATTAAAATACAATGAAGATGTTAGTAAAAAAATAAAATAACATTAAATAAAAAGTAAAATCATGAAATTTATATACATGTTTTCACTTGATGTTGAATGTGAGCGAAGAGTAAATGAAAAAAGTGAAAATGCATGAAATATATACACATTTACCCCTAGTGTTGTATGTGAGGGAAGTAACCAGATATAAATAATACCATTGGTCTTGATATGTGAATCTTGTAAACCAATCAAAACAATTGAGAATTTAGTGAATCCTGTAAACCATCCACAAAACTTAGGCCCAATAAATGAATTTGTGTGTAACTATTCATAGAAAATATACATATTGAATGCAACCATGCATAAATATTATGAAGTAATAGTTGTGTTGTAATAATTGTGTACATATCATCATACTGTGTCATTTGAACAAGTATATCTAAAATATGCATAAATGTGTTATAAACCCCATAATATGACACATTTTGAGTCAAGGGATGTTAAAAATGATAGAGTAGCTCAAAAGAGAAATTTTTAGTTGTGTAAAAAACACAATAGCCATATTCTCAATTATATAAACCAAAATTTTATCAATTAACATGGTAAAATATGTAAGATAAAGAATCTCTTAGTTTAATCAATGTGTATGATCATAGGAGTAAACATGACATGTTAACATTCTTGATAGATTTAGTGAATCAAGAATATGTAAAGTGTATAAGTAGGAAGATAATAGAATTGTAAGATCAATAATGTACATGCATCATCAAAAGAATGAAACATATCATGAAATTATTCTATAAATATTCAAAAATATAATATAACAATGATAGAGTGAGTAATATGATAACAACATATGAATTTATAACTAATGGATTCGGAGTGACCTAATACATGATATGATACAACATGAGATTCAAAGGCCATCATAAAGAGAAAATTTTGATAAGAAGTGAAAAATTTTACCAATGTAAGTAGTGTTAGCTATTAGCTTGTATGTGTAAGAACATGCATGCAAATAGAAGTGACATACAACAAGTTTGTAAGAATCAAGTGATAATAGTCATGTAAGTTAAGAAATGATAAACATCATGCATTAAGAAATCAAATAAACAACAAATGTGTACAGAGTAATGTGAAACAAGAAATTTTGTAATCTAGTAATCAATGTACATGGAGAAATGTGTAATAAAATTTCATAAGAAATAAATATGTGCAAGGAAACATTTAACAATAAATGTCATAAATAATCAATAATCATAGAACAATGTGTAACAAGTAGTATTCTAAATCATAGTGTGTAATTATCCAAGGTGCAAAGAGAAATGTGTAATAGGAAATTATCTATCAGTTAATATGTGAAAATACAATGTGTAACAATACACATTAAGTAATAATTCAGCATTTTATACTATCCATAAGACCTATAGACAAGAATTCAACCAAACAATGTGTGTTAAGAAAGTTTGTCTAAAATTATTTTGTTAATCAATGTGTACAAAATGTAGTGTACAACAATGAAATGTGTTTTGTAATCCAAGTATTTCATTAAAAATGGGTTTTTGATGGAGATAAATCAAGAAAGTAAGAAATTATGCCACTTCATGCAAAATCTTGTCAAAGTTTTATCAAGTAATGTATCATACCCTTCTAATGGTATAATAGGAAGTAGGATGAGTAGTATGCCCTCAATATAGACAAGCATAAAGAAAAAAATTTAATGTAAATCATGCATAGACATCCATATAGATGAGAAAATAGAACATAGAGAATACATGTGTACTAAGAAGACAAAACGTAGATCATACAAGTGTATAAAATAAACATGGTATACAACATACAAGAAAGAAAAAACATAATAGCTAACAAATAATTGCATGAAGCAGCCAAATGAGATAATATCACAACTCAAAAAAAATTATAGATAAAAAGGTAGATAATATCACATAGTAATAAAAAATTAAACAGATAAGTTCATATAAAATAGTTTCATATGAGAATAAATGAAATACAACACAAAGATGAACATATCGGTCATGTTAGTCAATATCATATGAATAAAAAATGCAACACACAAGAATAATTAAAAGTAAAATAAATAAATGTAATAAATTAGTCAAGAAATATAATACACAAGTGCACCGAGAAATCAATTCAAGAAATTTCATGAAATAAGTAATGATGTACACAATCAGTGCAATATAAGTTATTGATCATGTAAATAAGTAGTGTAGTGTGAGAAAGCAATCATGTAAGAAAGTAATGTTGTATGAGAAATACATTATGTGAAAAATTAGCATCAAATGAGACATAAATCATGAGAAAAATTAGATTCATGTGTAAGAAAACAAGGATATCCAAAACAATAGCCCATGGCCAATACTTGTGAACTAGTAAAAGTAGTAAAACAAGTAAGTATTGATCATAGCTAAGTTGGTGTGTAGATGAAAGAAATGTGATCATTAACTTAAAGAAAATTATATCGTGCATGTCAAAGGTAATTTAAAAATATGATGCATGCAATGAACTAGTATCAAGAGATTTCATCATGATAAAATAGAGTGTAAAGATGCCTCTAGTGTATATATGCCCCAGATATGGTAGGAATCCCCTATGATAGAAAGTTGTAAGAAGCCATAAGTTGTGAAATATGTGATCAAATTAATATTATTATGTAAGATGAACCCCAAAGTTAATATTACCCCATGGATGTAATGTGTGTATCATTCATGTGTTTTCACCTCTTAGCATAATCTATGAAGTGCGAGTGCTAGAACCATGTAGAGTGTTAAATTTAAATGATCAAAAGGATAAAATCTAGTTAAGGACCTTGTAGGTCATATGTAGGTCTTGATTTTGTATTTTCATAATGTTATATTATTTTTTAATTTTTAAAATAAAATGTGTGAAATGCAATACTAAAGGCCACATGGAAGATGCTAGAAATAATGTAAAAGGTGAGTTAGGGTCCAGGGTAGTATTGTTCCCTCAGTAATCACATCAAACCAGTGAGAAACGTTACTCATCATCAAGTAGAGAAGGATTCCTAGGTAAATTGTTCCCTTAATAATCACATCAGACCAATGATAAACATGTTGCATCATTAGGTAATGTCTTAGTTAATGTGTGAAATATTCAATAGAAGTGATATAACATATGTGTTTGACAAATCCTATCTACAAGATCTATACTCGTAATTCCATGTGTATATTAGGTGGATGGTGTATTTCCATAAGTGTATAGATCATATATTAAGAGAAATAAGATTGTATGTCATCCTCATGATTAGAGCAGTAATCTTGTGCACTACGGTAGCCATAATAATTGATAATTATGTTACATAATTGGCAGTCATATGTAGTTATCATAATTGTAAGATATTTAGGTAAATAAGAGGTAATTTACATCCTTTGATGGTTACACCACCATGAAATATATCAAGCTACATTATTTCATGCACAACTATGTGTTTAATTTTTAAAAAATCCTAGCATGTGATAATATCTCAGATATGAAGCAATAGAGTCAATTTAAGTGAAGCTACTATGTTAGAACCATAATATTGTATATGGTTAGAATCATAAGTTATGTGAGGAGGTAGGTTTTTATGATCTACTTGTGGTATGATAAATTTAAGAGTACTATTTGTGACTTTGTTAGGGCGATATTGATTTTTATGTGGTTGAGTAAGAGAAATGGATGTGATATACCAAAGAACCTTTTATAAAATTTGAGAGCATTTTTTACCTTTTGTGAAACCTATGTTGATGTCCTAAATGAAACATGGTGGTGGTATTAAAGTAAGAAAATATAGTAGTAACATGTTGTGGTAGATACATGAGTATAATGATGTATCAGTTTGAGTATGGGGTAATTAAGGGGTTCCCTCTATGAGAGGTATGATATGAATTAGATAACCATCAGTGTGAGAAATTAAGTGTATAGTGCCAATAGGAATTTTTATAAAACTGTGCTCAATGGCCAAATAATTTAATAATGATATCACATGGTATGGTGTTAAGCTACAAATATTTAGGGTCCTTAATCATGGAGGTGGGATTTGGCACAATGGTCATGATAGAATATGGATGACATCTATCAAATGAAAGAGAAATATTTAAACCTATGCTTTGACTAGGTAGATATGATTTGTAATGGGAATGGGTGAAATATTAATTAGAGGTATATCTATGGGGATCAACTTCTAATATGAGGTTTATAATGGCAATATGATTGATCAAATATAAATATAGTAACATGAATTATTACTCAGATCAAAGAGGATGATTCTACTTAACTTAAGATTGAATTTATGTTCCTTAGTGATAAGGTCATCCTCTATTATTTCATAGATTTTAGTCATTGTAATAGTATAGAGGATCCAAAAGAAAAATTGGGATTTTAAAATCTCCGAAAGGAATATAAAACCTACTTGTAGGAACCTAGATTTGGTACTTAAGTAATTTACAATATTAATTTAGATTATATCCCTTAATCACGACTTACATGCACAAATAGATTTTAAAAACATTATTCCACTCTTTTAAGTCCTTAAAATAATTCATATTATCCTACTTTTCTACTCAAAAACCTAAACAATTGATCTCATTTCTCATATACATATTATATCTCCTATCAGACTTCTCAATATTTCCACTTAAGCCATTCTACCTCCTTGGTCACTAGCATCTAAGTTAGACAAAACCTTCGTATAATTATGTATATATTCAACAGTTCTATGTACAGAGGGATAACAATATGATTTTATTATGTTTATCTTATTTCCACTTCCTATTTGGCCTTAGTGTAAAATCAAATCCCATGGAATGGTATGCTATAAATTTATACATACTCATTTACTCACATGAATTTCTTAAGAGCTCCTCTTAGAAATATTTATCAAGTCTTAATAAAAGCTACCCTAATATTCCTTAAATAAAGTGGAAACATTAGGAGTAGCATCTATACAATTTGGAATCAATATAAAATAGGTTAAGAGTATACCATGTGTATACACCTCATTTTTTACGCTTGCTAGTTCTCTTGTGCAAGGGCTACCGATGTACTATCCTCCTAAGTAGGTGGCTTAAGGATCTTGCCGGGAAGTGTGATCGGACTTGGTCACATGGGATAGACCAATTTTTTTGAGAGATATCACTATGTCATCCTTTATACCATAATTATCCTATCCTCACTTTTTTTCCTCCCTTGTTCACATATTTCCACCATTGTTTTCACTTGTTTACACTCATTACTAGTCTTACCATCACTTTCGGTTATCTTGGACCTTCCTCACTATTCCATTTTTTGTTTTCCCTTTATTCCCCATTGTTTTGCAACCTTTACCTTAGGTTTCTTCCCAAAGCACACATAATCAACCATGGCCAATCATGTCAAGATTTTTTTTCTCATGTCGGGTATATATAGATGTCTCCTTTTATCATTTTAGAATGAATAAATCATTAATAAAATCACTTCGCTTTACTTACACATTGGACATTTGTGTACATATTCACATCTAGTTTCTAGACTTGAGAAGGGAAAATTTTAGCGGTGAATATTTGTAGTTTGGCGAATAGTAGAATTTTGGGAATTTGATTTTGGCAAATTTTACAGCAACAACACTACCTAGGTTTCACCAAAAAATTCCATAAACAATAATTAGTTTTATCTGAATAGCCAAGGAATTTCCAATCCCAATGTATATTTTTATATTAAACTGTTGAGTGATCGTCACGCCGGGATTTGAAAACATTAATGTTTTGCCAAGAAATTAACGAACCGAGATTTAAAAACATTAATGTTTCTCCAAGAAATTGACGTACCGGGATTTGAAAACATTAATGTTTCACCAAGAAATCGATGCACTGGGATTTGAAAACATTAATATTTCACCAAGAAATCTATGGAACCTTATTTGGCCAAGAAAACATTCCTAAAATTTTCCCAATATATACATAAAGGTGATGTTTTCCCGCAATTTTCCAATTTACGAAGTAGTATAAAGAGATTTAGCGAATCAGCATATTGCAATTTACTTACAAAATTTCAAATAAATCTAGGTCTTACCAGGGCTCGACTACTGCGTTGCAGTTTACATTCTATAAGCACTTAATGCAGGTGAGTCCTCAGTCTATTTGAGACCTATTTTCTTTCATGTTGCATTGCTTTATCTACGATTTTTCCTTTGTAAGCTATTTCAAATCCTAAACATCAACATCCTTGTAACCACTATGATTTTTTATGTCATCTAGAATATTCCTCCACTTTCAAAGAATCATAACTAGTTTTCCTATCTTAGACACATCTACGTAAAATACATATATATATTTTATATTTAAAATCACTTCATACATCTCCATGAGCTTCTGCTCTATATATTCATTTCTTTATCAGTGTATTTTATTTAAATCTTTTTGTTAATGTTCTCTCTTCTACAGTATTAGTATATATATAGTTATACTATAGTTTCACTTTCCATTTATTCCACGACTAATACCATGACCGTTTATCACTGTCCGTTGACACTGCCTCATCCCATAGCAGATCCGAAGGATATATAAAATGTGGTACATTCCATAGGTTTCATGTTCGCCAGGGGCATTTCCTTGGGAGACTGACGAAATGATGACATGTGGCATAGACCTCTCGGGAGCCGGGACCCACTCCGGACCCAAAAACATATCAACTTCGGCTCATTCCGTGGGGTTCACGTCCGCTAGGAGGATTTTTTTGGGAATGGGAGGTTAACAGAATGATGACAAACAATAATGTATGAAATAGAGACCATACAAACATGTCTAAAGTGAAAAATTCAAGAAATGAAAAATGGAAAAAAGTTACAACAATGAACCAAAAATTAGATAATTAGCATTTGGACAAACAAAAGACAAAAAATAGTAATTTTGGGAAAATTACAGACATCTTGTCACAAGCATGTTTACTTGTTACCACCATTTTCCTCATTGTGATGTACTTTAGACTTTTTAAACCATAGAAACATAATGTATTGAATGTACTCCAAGCATGCATTTCCTTCAACAATCTGAGGAGGAAAAAATGCTTTCTTTATCTTCCCATTCACTTCTAGCACTACCTGTGAAAATAATTGTGTTATAAATCCATTAGCTATTGTATAGTAATACTAATTCTCTTTTATTAATGTTGAGGAAAATTTGGAATCTATCTCTCCATGGCAAGAATTTTCCAAAAAAGAATGTAGGGGTTTACACCACCTCTTCTTCCTCCATGAAGATTGCAAAAGTGGGATCACTCTTCGACATCTTTTCCCATCCTTGTTTTAGCATGCTTACTTGTTACCACCATTTTCCTCACTACGATGTACTTTAAAAAAATTTAAACCATGGAAACATAATGTATTAAATGTAATCCAAGCATGGATTTCCTTCGACAATATGAGGACGAAAAAATGATTTCTTTATCTTGACATTCACTTCTGGGACTTCCTGTGACAATAATTGTGTTATAAATCCATTAGAAACTATATAGTAATACTAATTCACTTTTATTAATGTTGATGCAAAGTTGGAATCTATCTCTCCACAACAAGAATTTTCCAAAAAAGAATGTAGTGGTTTACACCACCTCTTCTTCCTCCATGAAGATTGCAGAAGTGGGATCACTGTTCGACATTTTTTCTTGTCCTTGTTGTAGTATGCTTACTTATTACCACCATTTTCCTCATTGTGATGTACTTCAAGCTTTTTAAACAATGGAAACATAATGTATTGAATGTACTCCAAGCATGGATTTCCTTCAACAATCTGAGGATGAAAAAATACTTTCTTTATCTTCACATTCACTTCTGGAACTTCTTGTGAAAATAATTGTGTTATAAAGCCATCAGAAAATGTATAGTAATACTAATTCGATTTTATTAATGTTGAGACAAAGTTGGAATCTATCTCTCCATGACAAGAATTTTCCAAAAAAGAATGTAGGGGTTTACACCACCTCTTCTTCCTCCATAAATATTGCAGAAGTGGGATCACTCTTCGACATATTTTTTTGTCCTTATTACCGTCATTTTCCTCAGTGTGATGTACTTCAAAAAATTTACACCATGGAAACATAATGTATTGAACGTACTACAAGCATGCATTTCCTTCAACAATCTAAGGAGGAAAAAATGCTTTCTTTATCTTCACATTCACTTCTAGCACTTCCCGTGAAAATAATTGTGTTATAAATACATCAAAACCTGTATAGTAATAATAATTTGATTTTATTAATGTTGAGGAAAAGTTGGAATCTATCTCTCCATAACAAGAATTTTCCAAAAAAGAATGTAGGGGTTTACACCACCTCTTCTTCCTCCATGAAGATTGCAGAAGTGGGATCACTCTTCAACATATTTTCTTTTCCTTGTTGTAGTCCAGACAACATGTCTATAATATTTAATATAAAGGAAAAACATGATGTAATGTGAGACTAGATATAAATGGAATGAAGTTAGATATTAAAAACATCAAGATATGTGGATATTTTTAATTCATGCATCCTTTAAGTTTCTTGAACACATTCTCCAAGTAGGAACATGACAATATATAAAGAATACCCTTATCATGATTGTATCATATATGAAACATCAAATCAAAGCATTCAAAATTCTCTAAAGAATAATGATACTTTAGCTAGCTTTGACACATTGACATTTCATTGTCAAGCCAAAGAACCCTGCATACATTCTCAACCTTGAATTCACAATCTCATACCACAATGCGTCATATATGGAAGACCATATATTCTATCTCAGCTCCTTTGAAATGATGAAAATTCTTAGCAATTTTATCTTCTTATGATAGACCTTGTTGAGCAGACATAGTATTGTCTTAAGGAGAAGACACACATAGGATTCACGTGCAGGAACAAGGTGCATTTAAAGGTGCAAAATGATAGGAAAGGAAATGCACGTCAGGATAGTTTTATTTGGGACTTAGCCTTTTTTATGGATACATGCTATTTTTGGAGATAGCATGCGGAGCACACATCAGGATGGAGACTTACATGACATGCAAAAGGTATTTTGGGAATGAGTGACTGATAAGCACCATGCATGAGCTTGAGTTAATAATAGGATTACTTCTTCCAGTTAACTATAGGATGTCTATTATTAGTGCACTTGCATGTGTGCATGTTATTGTAAAGGTGCATGGCTATTATCATCATGCAACCTATTTTGAGAAGTGCGTAGGTGGTGAAGGGAAAGTCCCCACCCCTATAAGTATGTATTAAACTATGTAGTTTAGCAGTGGTGAATTATTGTCGAGTTATGTTGTTATATCTAATGCATGCATGAATTATGGTGATAGTTTATAATGTAAGAAGCTTCTATGTTTTGCAATGTTTAATGTAATGGAGTATGTTGGCTAGATAATGGTTTTAAACATGACTGTAAATGGTTCTTGTGTGGTTGATCTTATTATAGTTATTGTTTAATTCATGATTCTCTAAGATCTAGATTTGGAATATGCTATGTGGAATGTTTATGGTTATTTATGGTTCTAAATATGCTTTATCTTCATCACACTAACATCTTGTGCAAACAACTCTAAAGAGGGGCCTGGTACCTTTTCATGCTTCGGTTGAGCACTCAGCTCAAGTTGGGAGATGTGTCAGCACGCCTGGGTTTTACATAGTGGATTCTAGGTTGCATCCTTGGTTTCATTGTCGGGACCTCTTTTTCAGCTATTTTCAGGATGGTTCATGATGAAGACGTATCGGTTGACCTGAGAAAGTGTTGAGGAGTGGATAAAAGATCTGGAAGAAGAGTACGCTCAGAGGTTCAGCACTAGATCTGAGGTTGACGCATGTGTGTGGGTGGAGCAAAATTTGTATGAATGTTTGTATGAGAGATTCTTTTCTATATTTCTGGTAGAGCTATATGAGTGGCTAGTTGCTTATGCATCTAAAAGGAATTGGAGGTATCACACACTTGTTTAGATGCAGGAAGAATTTCAGGACCTCTATGATGCTGATCTAATTTGGACATGTGTTGTGGACACTTGGTTCCATGGTGTTCTAAATAACTATATTTTGGAGTACTCAATTTCCACTTATTCTTTCCCAGAGGTAGTTGAGTTTTAGTTTTTACATTATCCAAGGGGAACTTATTTGCAAGGCATTCCACTAGTGATCAAAATCTTGATGGTAACCCTGAACTTGGAAGAGAAGTTGATGGCTAGCTAAACCCCACCATGCGTGGGGGAAGGAGTAGGTTTGGTGAAGGATGGCAGACCTAACGATAGAGAGGCAACAAAAAGAAATGTGGCTTAAGTACAATAAGGTGCGCAAGAGGGAGATAGAGAAGTAATGTGATATTGCAGAGTGGATGGAGTTGAGGAGAGAGATGGCTCATGAAGGATTTGGATCTCACACAGAAGGTGGAGCCAGAGCATCTGGAACTCCCCCATTTAGGAAAGAATAATAGGGAACCCTCCTCAGCCTCACATGGGAGTGTGCCAGTAGAGATGACATGGGCCACAGGCACGCATCTGAATCTACCTGGAAACCTAGCCCTTGCGTTTGGTTTTCCAGTATCTAGTACAACCAATAGTCAACAAGCTAGTTTAGGTAGTAGAAGAGTAGGATTAAGTCAGATAGCAAGTACATCTATGGTTGGAAAAATGTCTTCTTTGTTGTTTGGAGGTACCTTCTCAGGCACATCGTCAACACAAAATTCAGACGTGTAGAATTTTTGACTCACTTCTGGGAGTAGTACCACTTCACATACTATAGGAGTTCAATTTAGTACCACTATTGGGACACATGGAAATACATCCACTGGTCCACTTTCGGCTACAAGTGGAGGATTAGGGGGCATATGTGGCTCTAGTTTTGGTGAATCTGGTGGGTCTAGAGGAAGAGGTAACACATGAGGTTCTGGATATAGGAAGGACAGGGTCCTCATCAACCCCAGAATATTTACATGGAGATGTCTCTCCATCTTCCAGAGTATATGGGCATAGAAGATGTTGTTGAACACATGCACATGTGTGAGATACTATGGCGTGTAAAAGGAGTTACAACTTTTGAGTGCAAGGCAAGTCAGTTTGCAACTACATTACAAGGATGTGCACACAGTTGGTACAAAAATTTATACCCTGATCAGACTTGCGTAGATTATGTAGCATTATAGGATTTTTCCTCAAGGAGTTTCATATCCCTGAGTTTGAGTAGAAGAATAATATAAGCGTGCTCAAGGATATTAAGTAGGGCACTACTGAGAGCATTTGGGAATATGATACGCATTTCAATACAATTTTATATAAACTTTCTTATGATATTCATGCAAGCCATTATGCACAGTGGTTCTTTGGGGGCTTGATCACACCTTTCAGAAGGGCATTGTCACATAAGACATATATGGACCCATGTGAAGCACTTGAAGCTACTTTACAAACTGAAGTAGTCGGGAGTATAGACACTGGAGTGAGCCCATTCCTAGAGGCATAGATTGCAGCTATGGCAAAGGAGTTGGAGAAACTATCAGCAAATTCAACACATGAGATGCACACTGGGATTTGGTGTACAAATTGTGAATTGGAAGGGCACACCAAAGATAGTTGTCCTTGTAGATTAGTGTATTCATTGTTGCTAGACTGTGAGATATGTTATTTAGACCATGATGTAAGCATTTTTCCATTATTACAATGCACGATAAGAAATAATGTCTCGTGTTATTGTAAGATTTTTAGTCCACGACTCACAATACAAAATATTGTAGGTTGATTGGTCAGATCCATGATGCCATAGATATTGGTGTGTGATAGACTGGAGTATCAGATAACTCTAAAGGAAAAATTGAGCACCATGATCGTGACCATGCTCAAGCGCGCTATGATTGGAATGAAGGGCGCTTTGAAGGAGGTCGTGGTAGAGGTCGAGGATACCATGGTGGATTTGGGGGCCGAGGCTGTGGTGGTGGATGAGGTGAGTTCCCTCATGGAACGTGTTTTACATGTGGATCTCCTAACCACTACAGGTGTGAATGTCCTCAGAATATTACTTGTTCTTTTTGTGGGAAGAATCACAGCTATGAGGAATGCCTGAATTATATGAGAATCTTAGAAAGCACCATAAATAGGATAACAAGGGCAGGGATGGTTAGAATACAATGCACTATGGAAAATCAGTGGATGTAAAAGTTGGCACCGGAACCTGAGGTAGTACCTATGAAGATTACTACACATGCGAAAGTTGCACGCACTAGAGAAGTGCTACAGCAAAAGCCTACCATCACTAAGGAGGATTTTTTTTAATGCAAGGTACCCAAATCCTACACATCAGAAGGAGGTTTATCAAGAGACCGTGGAGGTACTCAGAAATCTTCATGGTGAGATACAATTTTTAAAGGACTAGTCATGAAAGTTAGAACAAAATAAGGCATCAGAGACAGTCCAATCGAATATTGATGACTTAAAGAGGTATGCAAGATGTTGTGCCAAGAGAATATCATTCCATTATTAGGGAATTGGATAAAGGGAAACACTCTGCGTGTAATTATTGAGAATGGATGGTAGATCCTGCATGCTAAATCTTCCCCCTCATAGTTTGGATTATGATAAGGAGATCACTCTAAATTTTTTTGTGGATGGGTGGCTCTTGAGTAATATATTGATTGATACATGGGCAGAAGTTAATGTGCTTACTTTAGATACATGGTATAGATGGGAAAACCTCCATTGCAGCCATCCTCTAATGTATTGTTTATGGCTAATCGAACTAAGGCCACTCAAATAGGAGTTTTAAAGGATGCATCCATTACTATACAAGGGGCCAAGTTCACTGGGTACTTTGAGGTCTTAGCACTTGCAAAAGTAGACAGCTTCCCAGCTCTACTTGGGTGCCCTTGGTGTTATGCAAATAATGTTGATCTATGGTTCAACAAGGGGTATATAAGTTTTGAGAACAAGGAAGAAAGAGTGATTATCCCTTTGACAAATGGGAAATCTACACCTTATGTTGAACCTTTGAGTGAGGAAGACCTTAACAAAATTTATGTACGTGTCATTCGGGACCCAGAAGTACTTGAGCCATCTAAGGAAGGAATCCTCTAGTGGGAAGATGCACAGTCTATTAGTGATACTACAAGTATTTCTTGTGATAATTGGGTGCATGACACCTATGATATGGTTGGGTGCAAAGTTAGAAGCACATTTATGCGGATAAGAAAACCTTTTTTTGTTAGGAGGATAGGTAACTTTGTACCTCAGTACACTAGAGAAGGATACCCTATGGTATTCCTACACGCCACAAAGAAGCAGTGGACAGATCAAGTGGAAAGAAGAAATATGTTAGTGTATACCCTACACGGGAAAAAAACGTACTGGTGGATGGTTCACAGGGATAATCTCATAGAATGGAATGAAGTCATAATTTCTCTAACCACTCGGTTCTTCAGGAGCAATGCACCTACTCAAATCTACATATATCATGGTAATCAACCTGTTTAGCACCATGTTCAGCAGTGTGAGAGACTCTGGACAGAGGGGCAGGAAGCTTTACCACCTTCACTATGGGTGCACAAGCTTTATTCCACTTTACAAGGTTGCACATGCACTTGGTATGTTTATGCAGAGCTGCATAGGGAAACTGGAAATTGGCAGGACTTGATTGCAGGAATGACCCAGACTTTTGACTACTTCTCTACTAAACCTCCAATGGAAGAGGCATTAAGGGTCATAAAGTTCTTAACTATGGGAGACAGTGCAAAGGATGAAGAACTCATTCAAGAGTTATTTGGTGAGGTAGACTTAGGAGTGTGTTTTGATGAAGTAGATGATACAAATGCCGAACTATTTACGCACACTTTCTTTGAAAAGGAGAAAGGAAAGATGGTCTACATAGTGGATGATGAGGAAGTAGAATATCTGGATATAGCTCATTCAGCAGGTATGCGTGAAGTGTTAGATAGTGTGGATAAGAATGCATGCGCCTATCATGAACCTATGAAGACCAAGAAAGTGAACATTGACATGGATGTTGAACCTAAGGAGGCAATAATTGGGGATTATTGGTTTGATTTTGAAGTGGAAAAGATAATTGAATTACTACGTGATTTACAGGATTTATTTCAGAGGGGCTACCATGATTTAAAAGGAGTGCATGAGTCATTAGGTGAGATGAAGATTAAGATAAAGGAAGGAGTGCACTCAGTTAGGAAGAGACCTTATAGGATGAACTCGAACCTACACGTAAAAGTTAAGGAAGAAATTGACAAAATGTTGAAATATGGCATCATTAAGCCCATAGAGGAATCAGATTGGGTTAGCCCAATGGTAATCAATATCAAGAAAGATGGTCAGATTAGGATTTGTGTGGATTACAAGGAACTGAATGTTGCATGTGTGATTGATCCTTTTCCTACACCTTTCATAGAGGAAATATTAGAAGGCGTTGCAGGGTGTGAAGTTTACTCTTTTACAGATGGATTCTCTGGGTATCATCAGGTTAGAATTACATAGGAGGACCAAGAGAAAATGAATTTCACCACTGAATGGGGAATTTTTGCATATACTGTGATGCCCTTTGGTTTGAAAAATGTGTCTATTGTATTTTCACGCATAATTGTTCAATCATTCCAGGATTTAATTCACTAATTCTTACAGGTTTACTTGGATGATTGGACAGTATATGGGCTTTTTAAGGATCATTGTGACAATTTACACTTAATGTTTGAAAGATTCAGACAGTTAAGCATCTCCTTAAACATCAAGAAGTGTGTGTTTGCTACACCTTTTGGAACTTTGTTAGGGCATATCATCTACAAGGAAGGTTTGTTAGTAGATCCAGCTAAGGTTGCAGTTATTGTAGGCCTGGAGGAGCCTACCAGTCAGAGTGAGGTGTGCAGATTCTTGGGCCACACAGGGTATTATAGAAAATTTATCAAAGGGTATGCAAATATTGTCACACCCCTGGAAGAATTATTAAAAGGAAAAGGGACATTCTATTGGGGAGAACTGCAGCAACATGCATTTGAGGCATTGAAGGAGAGACTTACTACAGTGTCTATTCTGTGTTTTCCCTCATGGAACCAACCATTTCATGTACATGTGGATGCCTTTGGCATGGCCATTGGTGTGGTGTTAGCTCAGCCTGGAGAAGGTATTATAGATCATCATATTTGTTTTTCTAGTAGAAAGTTGACTCCTGTAAAATAAAATTACACAACTACAGAGCGCAAGGCCTTAATAATGATCTACGCACTACATAAATTAAGATAGTATTTACTAGCAACACCCTTTGTATTTTATACTGATCACATGACATTAAAATATTTGGTAAATAATCTCATTCTATAGGGGTGCATATGTCGATGGGTGCTCTTATTCCAAGAATTTGACTTTACAGTCGTGGTAAAACTAGGTAAAAATAATTCTAGCCCAAACCACTTATCAAGGATTCAATCAGGGGAGGACGTGCAAACAATTGAAGATACAATTCTAGATGCATAGTTATACAAGTTACATCACACACCTTCAGAATTAGAGGATATTGTTGTCTTTTTATGGATAGGTATGATGCCAGAAGGAATGAAAGCATTGGAGAAGAAATAACTTGCAATTCACGCGGCACCCTTCATGTTGATCAGTGGTGACTTATAAAAACTAGGATGAGATGAAGTATATCACCGGTTTGTACTAGAATATGAGTACACAGATATCATGAAAGAGTCTCATGGTGGTATTATAGGTGGGCGCTATGCAGGTGATGCCATTGCACAAAATTCTACTCATTGGATTATGGTGGGAAACCCTGTACAAAGATTGTAAAGAGTATTGTAAGGCGTGTGATCACTGTCAACATCTTGGAAAACCTGGGTAGAGAGATGAAATGCCTTTGAGGCCTATTGCTAGTGCAGAGCCATTTGAGAAATGGGTTGTAGACTTTTTGGGTCCTATTTCCCCAACCGCGCGTAGAACTAGATCGCACTATATCATCACTTGCACAAATTATCTTACTAGGTGGGAAAAAGCAGTACCTACAAAGGATTGTACAAAAAATACAACAGTCAGGTTCTTATGGGAAAATATTCTTACTAGGTACGGATGTCTGTTGAGCTTGACAAGTGATAGGGGCACACACTTCTTGAATGAGACAATTAGGATATTGTTGGATGAATTTATGGTTGCACACCACAAGACATACACCTTATCATCCTCAAGAAAATGGCACTGCAGAGGCCTTCAACAAGATATTGAGCCAACATTTGACAAAAATTTGTGACGTTGGAAGGAAATATTGGGATGATAAAGTTTTTGTTGTGCTTTGGGCATATAGAACAACCTACAAGAGGTTGAATAAGGCCACACCCTTTCAGTTGGTGTTTGGCACAAAAGTAGTTCTTCCAATGGAATTCATGTTACCATCATTGTGTATTTCACACACTGGAGGTCTAGATGATGAGAAAGCATTAGAAGAAAGAATTGATAGGTTAATACATTTGGATGAGAGGCATGCCATAGCACGTTGGAGTCAAAAGTAGGAAAAGGCCAGGAAGAAGGCATGGCATGACCAACACATCAGGGACAAGAAGCTTGAGGTTGGATAGATGGTACTACTTTATGATTCTAAGTTTCTACACCATCCAGGAAAGCTTAAGGTGCATTGGTTGGGACCGTATGTTATCACTCATATACTTGAATCTGGAACTTTCTAGTTAGAGGTGCTTGATGGAATACGGTTACCCAATTACTTCAACGGGAGTAGGTTGAAGCCCTACTATAAATAAGCCTTCTTGGTGTTTGTAATAAGGTAGTGTTGCCATTTAGTATAGGTTTCCCTTTATGTATTTTCTTTAATGTATTTCCTTCTTCATCACTATGCTTTGTCAATTTAGTTTGGTGTTTTTTGTAATAAGTGTGTTTACGTGGTGGAAGCTAATTACAATTTGAAGTATTTTTATGCTCATAGAGGACTGCACATACCATTGGTGTGGGGTGGTTGTTATTTTTTATTCACAACTGGGTACACATGAGAACAAACTGTTACAAGTGTTATTCAAGTATGGAAAGGAGTTGTTTGAAAGGTGATTACTTCTAAAGAAGACCATAGATGGAAATGAATGAATGAACAATATAACACGAGGTAAGCAATGACCATGGAAACTACTAGAAGAGGGTGAAGTAGCGAGGTACTTCGTGTATGGAAGCGTGCAGAAGAGAATTCTATACCTAAAAGGTAGGAAGGCATGCTAGAAGGTTATAGCTGGGGTGAAAAGGTGTACCATGCAGAAATTAGGAAAATGGTCAATTAATGAGAGGATTTTGGTAGGTGAAGGAGCAATAAATGCACTAAATTTTTGAAAATCTATATAAGGACATGATGCGGGTTCATTTTTACCTTTGCGATCACAAGTATTCGAGCGAGCTAAGTGTGACCGAGACAATGAATTATATTGAGGTATGGAGAGCTACAAAAGAAGATGTGGAGAAAAGATTTGTGTGCAAAAGTGGCTTGCCTACCCATTGGTGAAGGGTTTGAAAGCAACAAAAGCATTGAGAAGGAGCTGGGGCATGCGGTTTCGAGCTAGGGAAAGTGATTTCGAGCTATGGTTTGATTTTACTTGATACAGAAGACAAAAGGTAGGATTTTTATGATGGCACTGAAGAAAGCACCTACAGCAGGCACAAAGGGAAAGAAAAAGGTGGAGGTTGAGCTCAAAGTTATTCCTAAGAGAAAATTTTTAGAAATGCAGTACCCAAAAAGAGTGATAGTGTGACATGATTGGAATTCACACATTTGCTAATGCAAGATAAGAAATTACAATCATCGCACCACTGATAACAGGGGAGAATTGGATGCATTGTTGAACAAGAAGACCAACAAGCGCACAGTGGATGATATGCTAGTATATGATGATGTTGGAGAGAAGTTATTGAAGAAGGTAGGGGTTTATCAGTTATATGAACTCCCATTCTTTGGAAAACCAGGGGCTTTATACTAATGGCTTATGAGAAGAGTCCATGAGGATTTTTTTATTTTTTCTAGACAGAAGGTAAGGATCACAACATCCCTGATTTCCACATTGACAAGACTGAAGGGCACAAGGACAGATATTATGAGTGATCTAACTAATAAGGAAAGTTGTTATAACCACCAAGAAGGAGTTAGTATACTCCAAAGGTCTGTGTGGAATGGACATAGACAAATTGAAGAAGTTTCATGTAGTGCAGGAAGCCACACATCTTCTCACCAAGTTAAATGATCAAGAGAGATGGTCACAGGTAAATACCATGTGGCTACACATTGCAAAGAAAATCACAAAGGGAGAAATCTACAACTTGGTTGGCTACATTACAGAGACTATTATTGAGGAAGTGCACACAGGTGAGAAGATAAGTTTTGGCGTTATCCTACTATCCCTTGTTTTTGTAGAAATTGGAGTTCCTAATGGGCCAAAGAACAAAACTTGGGAATACCCCACTGAGAAGAAGTCCATCGTGGAAAGGTTCGAGAAATATTTATGTGAAGGATCAATGAGTGGCCCATTCAAGAAAAGGACAGAACTGTGGTATGACTGACTTTGCATGGCACGTTTGAGGAGGAGTGGTACATTCTGAAGGAGCTACCTACAGTAGTAGACAAGGCAGTACATCTTCATGGTGTATCATCGTTTTTACATCGTGTGGTTTTCCATGAAGGATGGGACATGGAGTCCATGGTGTAAATTTCCCTATGCCTTCACAACACGCTACTTTCAGGCTTCAGTTCACATATTTAATAATGCGCGTCAGCTGAACTTTCAACATAGACAAGGTAGATTGTGACTACCATACCCTCAGGAAAACATATGTATATCTAGGTCGGTATGCCTACATTGAGAGGCTCATTTCAGATGTCATAAACATAAAGCTAGTAATCTTGGCTATTGGGGATAGTGGAGCTGCACTCATATATCTTTAGCTTAAGCCTAGGATGGAGAATAATAAGTATGTGGAGAATGAGTTCATGCTCCCAAGGCCACCTAAGGGAAAACATACAATGGAGAATGTGCTAGATCCAAATCCTGTCCACAACCATATAGATAGACAAGGAAGAAGAAGAACATGAAGATAGTGGAGGCTTAGATCATAGGGGCCAGAGGCAGCCCACAAACAGAGTGGAGAGTGAGCACATAGATACTCCACCATAGGTGCACAAGAAGTAGAAGAGGACTTGAATGTAGATGTAGTCCCTAAAGAGTCATTAGTTCAAGAAGGTATTCAGAAGAACCAGGACCCAAGGTGTAGGAACACCATAGCCTGTAAGGAGATCACCTCGACTCTCCCCTCAAAAAGAAGCACCTGAGAAGAAGAGAAGGAGAAATTTGACGCTTAATGAGGAGGTGGAGGAGTCCAAAGAGAGCATGCCTATAACCCCACTGAAACTAGAAGATGTGGAGGATCCCAGGGATGAAGAAATGAAAGATGAAGAAGATGGTGTGAAAGAAGCAGAAGAAACTGAGTACGAGAAAACCAATGCACCAGTTATAAATCAGATAGGAGAAGGGCCAACTCCGAACCTTGGTGCTTATGTTCCTAAGGGGCCAAGAATAAGAATAAGTGAAGAATATGTTGTGCCAAGTATGGGCTATGCTGAGGACACAAGTAAAATCATTCGTGCCAGGTTTCAGAGTACAGTGGACATTAAAGAGTTATATGGGTGGGAGATGATGGACCCAGATATGGCCACTACGTGCACAAGGAAACAACTATCGTGGTCCATGCAAACTCACATGGAAAAACTAGATTTTGATGTGTGTGAAGGAGTCTTGTGTCTCAAGGAGAGTAAAGAAGGCACCTTAGAGTAGGCACATGACCATAAATGTCCACACTTATGTGTGATGAGCAGGTCAACAATACCTTAGTCAAGGTACTTACTGAGGTGGCACAAAGAAATATTGATAAGGCCGCCACCATTAGAGCGCTGATGGAAGATAACAAGGATAAAACTACATATATAGAGCACTTAAAGGTAGAGAAGGAGAGAGAATGAACAAAGAATGAGGCCTTCATTAGCATGGCAGAGGAGATTGGTGATTACATTCTGAAGGCAAGGCCTCATCTAGAACCAAAGGCACCTAAAAATTTTCCTTCTTTAATGTATTATGTGTGCACTTTGGTTGATTTGGTGCTATAAGATAGAACACTTATAATTGTTGCACCAAAATATGTATGAATAAGAAGTAGAGAAAGCACGGGCCTCTATGATCAAAAAAATTTCAACTTACGAGGCATTGCTCCAAACTTTGAAGGATGAGCTAAAGAAAGAAAGACTAAGCTTTGAATTTTTGTGTAGCTCTAGAGGTAGTAATAAGGACTAGAACTCTGGTTGAGGATAATGAAGTTCTAGCAACAATGAAGGATGAGAACTTTAGGGTGCGCACAAATATTGGCACTAGTGAAACATAATCATGAAGCCTTACAATCAGCCATCCACATAAGGAGAGGATAGATGAGATTGGGAATATCATAGCATGCAGAAGATGGATCTTTTAGAGGGAATCATGTCTACTATGGCCAATGTTGTCCACATTTTACAGAATGAGAAGGAAAATATTACTCAAGGATGAGTTAGATTCCATCGATATAGACATTCTAGAGAAGAAAAAGACCACACTAGATTACTAGTAGACATTGGAGGCTAAGATTAAAAGTGAATATCCAGAGTTGATCCTTCTGGTTGAAGAAGAGGAAACTACAGAGTAAAGACCCATTCTTTTGTACAGTGATTCTTTACATTCATTCAATTATTATTCTTTATTATTTGGGAACATCAAAAATAATCCCCATTTTTGGGATGGAAATGTACTTTAGTGTGGGGTAATGTTGAGTGGACATAATATTTTTCTAAGGAGAAGACACACATAGGATGTGTGCAAGCAGGAACTAGGTGCATTTGAAGGCATGTAAAATTCTAGGAAAGGTAATGTGTGCCAGGATAGTTTGATTCGGGGACTTATCCTATTTTTATGGATACAGGCTATTTTTTGGAGATAGTGTGTGGAGCACACGTCAGGATGGAGACTTAGGTGCAACATGAAAATGGTATTTTGAAAATGAGTGACAGATAAACGCCATACATGAGCTTGAGTTAATAATAGGATTACTTCTTCTAGTTAACTATAGGATGTCTAGGATGGGAAACGATAAGGGAAGACTGTTCCAAGCTGATAATGGCAGGATGATAGGAGCAATACGGGATCATTAGATTTGCAAAATAGAAGAGCTAAAAATCCATATATGGAAATCCATCATAATCCATAATGCTTAATACATTACATTACAATGACTCGAATTACTCAACAAGAAATATGTACATATAGGAGGAGGGGAGTGTAACTACTGCCTAAATCATTGGTGAAGAACTCCCACTAACTCCACATAATTGAGAAGCTAACTCAACACAACTAGTAACTTAACTCCACACAACTAGTACACCTAAGCAAGCTAACCCAACAAGTGTAGGGCTAACAAAAGTGTAAGAATCATCCTAATAAATAAATAAAAGGATAAATAATAACCTACATTAACACCCTCCCATAAGCATAGTTTAGGTGGGCAAAAAATAAGGTGGCTCTCAGCAACAAGGCCTGATGAGGTACCCACGTACAATAACTGGGAAAATTAGACACCGCAAAGTACCTAAAACCAGTAATAAAAAAGTAGAGAGAGAAAAATCCTACTACAAAATATCCTTAGAAGTTCATCTCTAAAAACTTGTACAATGTTGAAGAAGTTTGGTGTGCACTGTGGTCTGAATCCACTGCTCGATCATAGAACTAAAAAACAACTGACACTAGTCTTCACAAGAATAGCTCCATGTAAGGAAATTGTCAATGGAGTGATGTCAAAAGTGTAAAAATAACACCAAAAATAATTTTATCAACTGCTAAAAATAGGTGTGCCACGATCCAACAACAACCAAGGCAACAAGGCAAGGATAAGAGATCCAAATAAAAAGGAGTGCCACAATCCAAGAAAATCCAAGGTAACAAGGCAAGGACACAAAATCTGAAGAAGCAAGATCAAATCCTATAAATAGGTGTGTGACGATCCAAGAACAATAACCAATGACATAAGGCAAAGACGTGAGATCCAAATAAATAGGAGTGTCACAATCCAAGAAAAGCCAAGGTAACAAGGTAAGGACATGAAACCCAATAAATCGGTATCAACACCACACCCTCCCATATGGTTGAATGGGTAGAGTGACACCATGGATCTGTATGAGTTGCCAAAATCAACTACTCGAACACTAAAAAACTAACACTGGGATTAACTAGAATAGTTCCCCCACAAGAGAAACTGTCAACATGCCAAAAAAATTTCAGAAATATAGATCCAAAATAACTCAACAAATAAGAGAGATATAAATGTATACACCAATAGATACAAGAATGCAACACCCAAAAGTTTAGGATTTCAAGCTCAACCGAAATTACGTCCACAAATGATTACAACACCCTCCCAAATTTAGCACTTTATAATTGAGTGCATGTAAATATTATAATGAGTAAAAGTACCTTTTACATTTGAAATATGTGTATAAAAATTTAACCAATTTAAATATGTGTGTAAATATTACAATGAGTAAAAGTACCTTTTACCTTTTACATTTGAAAAAATACACAATTTCAAAAAAATGATCACCTTAATCTGAGCTATGGATCAAAAGTTATGAGCTCTATAAGGTTTTGTTATTAAAATAATATTTTAATGCTGATGTTTTTTTAAAAGGTACACGTGACACCCAAATGTCCAAAGGGTAAAAGAGTGCATCCACATGATACATGCTTACGAAAAAAGGATAAAATCCTACGCCCAAAACCTAAATGTCCAGAGGGTAAATCATTGCATTCAGAGGGTACACATTTATATGCAATGGATAAAAAAATGCACCCAAAGGGTACAGATCTATGTCTAGTGGATAAAAGATTGCATCCAAAACATAAATATCTAGAGGATAAAAGAATGCATCTGGAAGGTACACACTTATATCTAATGGAGAAAATAATGCACCGAGAGGGTACAGATCTACGTCCATTGGATAAAAGACTGCATCCAAAAAAGAAATATCCAGAGGGTAAAAGAATGCATCTGGAAGGCATACATTTATATCCAATGGATAAAAGAATGCACTGAGAGGGTACATATATACGTACAGTGGATAAAATATTGCATCCAAAATAGAAATATCCAGAGGGTAAAAGAATGCATCCAGAAGGTACACATTTATATCCAATGGATAAAAGAATGTACCCAGAGGGTACAAATTTATGTCCAAATTTGACTGTTTCAAAACATGATCAAGTTTATAGTCGATTCTAGGGTTTTGGCACCTTCCAAATCCAATGGTGCACTCCATTTTGCATAAAAATGCATGTTTCATAAAAGTGCTTAAAATTTTTGAATACATGAAAATAATAAACCCTTACCTGTAAAGAAAAACTTACAGATGGATGCCTACATCATCTATCGATCTGATACCATAAAAGGAATGATAAGAATACTATTCCAAGATGCGATCTTAGATGATAATTGCATGCCACATTAGATTTACAAAATGGAAGAGCTAAAATACCATATATGGAAGTCCATCATAATCCATAATGCTCAATACATAACAATACAATGACTTGAATTAATCAATAAGAAAGATGTACATATAGGAGGAAAGCGCAACTACTACCTAAATCATTGGTGAAGAACTCCCACTAACTAATACTGGTAGTTAAGTTAACTCCAAAAAACTAAAAAGCTAACTCTACATAACTAAGAAGCTAACTCAACATAACTAGTAAGCTAACTCCACACAAATAGTACGCCTAAGCAAGCTAAACCAACAAGTGTAGGGCTAACACAAGTGTAAGAATCATCCTAATAAATAAATAAAAGTATAAATAATAACCTACACTAACAGTCTATTATTATTGTACTTGTATGTGTGCATGTTATTGTAAAGGCGCATGGCTATTATTAGCACGTGGCCTATTTTAGGAAGTGCGTAGGTGGTGAAGGGCAAGCCCCCACCCGTATAAGTATGTATTGAACTATGTAGTCTAGCAGTGGTGAATTATTGTAGAGTTATGTTGTTGGATCTGATGTGCGCATGACTTATGGTGATACTTTATAATGTAAGAAGCTTCTATGTTTTAAAGTGTTTAATATAATGAAGTATGTTGGTTGGATAATGGTGTTAAACATGACTGTAACTGGTTCTTATGTGGTTGATCTTATTATAGTTATTGTTTAATTCATGATTATTTAAGATATAGATTTGGAATATGCTCTGTGGAATGTTTATGGTTATTTATGGTTCTGAATATGCTTATCTTCATCACACTAACATCCTGTACAAGCAACTCTAAAGAGGGGCCTGGTACCTTTGCACGCTTCGGGTGAGCTTTCAGCTCAAGCTGGGTGATGTGCTAGCATGCATGGGTTTTATATAGTGGAGTCTAGGCTGCATCAGACCTCATACCTCTGATGAATCAATAATCTCTTCATGAGTATATGTACACCTTAGTTGGCTTGATGACAACATTTAGAACCTCTATACAATAGGAAAAACCTCTATACATTATGACAGAGCTCAGTTATCAAAACTCCTACATTAATGAACTAAATACAGGTCATACCTTGGATGAATCAAAGAACTCAGAGTCCTTCATGAGGAGAAACATAATATAATTTGATTTTAAACTGAGCATAGACCTTGAGATCGCATTTTTCATGTTTGATTAGCCACAACATGGAATTCTTATCACTAGAGTGTCTTATCATTAAAGTGTCTGTGGCTGCTCAAAAAATCATTTAAGTTACTTGTTCTCTTCTTAAACCTCTGATACATCTTCATTTTGCTTGATGTATGCTCTAATTCTGACTATACTAATATTCTTATTCCTTCCAACTAAGTTATATGAGAGATAGCTAAAAATTTCACCTCATCCTTTCAATTTGTTCTATATCAAATTTTTCTTTCAAAAGAGTCAAACCTTGTGATTTTTGTACTAAAACATGTAGATCATACCAATACAGATCAAGTGCATTAAAACTGAATAAATGGTAGGTGATCCTTATCCAATTTTATGTAACATGTCAATCAAACAACCATGAAAAATTATGGAATTTTTTTTGTAATTTCTTCTTATACTTATGTAACACTCTTGCAAAAAGTAGTACATGTTAAGTAAAACAATATTTTATAGCCCATGTCAAAAATCACTCAAAAAGCATTCAAATCTCTTTAAAGAATTCCATTGGGATTAGTTACATTTTTTCTCCTTAAATTTCTTATTTTTACATCTAAACGTCTTCTAGATTTTTGTGATAACTCTTCTTTTAAATTATTATTTTGTATTTTTCTATTTCTTGTAAGATGCAATGTTGATTGTTGTCTTCTCTCATATGTCATTATTTTGTGCATTTTTTGTCAATTGACATCCATTACATGATACATCTTGAGATGCACTATCTACTATTTTGAGAACATGATATATGGATATTGAAATCACTTCTTTGTAATCAATGTTAACATTAGAAATCAGTCAATGAGAGTGCCTTTGAGATGCTTCACGATGAATTTATTCTCTTTGTTGTCTTTCTACCTAAATCAATTAATTTGTATGCATTTACATGCGTAATATTTTTCTTTATACATATTTATCATGTTGAGATGTCTGTGCACATATCAATATCATTTAATCTAACATATTTGATTCTTAGTTGTAAAACATGACAATCATCGTCATTATGTCCATTGATTCGATGATAATGGCAATATGGACATTTTACGGATGAAACTGAACACGTGACCTTCAACCGCACTCGATTCCTCGAGGTCATGCCAGAGCATCCGGTGCTTGAATGTGTGTGGCTAACTATAAAAGGATCAGCGACTAAGATTTGGTAGTGTGATCTCCTGGTATCCGAGTTGACAAAGGGAATATTTAGAGGCTATGAATGGGTAGCATGAATTCCCTATGGTTTTTTTACCTAACTTGGATCTAAGTATTGATCTAGTTTGAAGTGTCCATAAAATATGAAAGAAATTAACAACCTATGATACTGCTGAAAGAAAACTAATCTTAAAAAATCACAAAACTAAAATACTACAATCACAAACAACAATTTTCTTCTATTCTAAATAATCAAATCTACTTTTACACTAAAACTAAACAAGCGAGATAACCCTGTGTGGTTATTCACCTGTGTTGAGTGTATTGAATCTAAACTAACTTAAAACAAGAGCTTTTCCAAATTATCTATGATATGTAGACAAAATCCTACAAATATTCTATCCTTCAGATCCATAGGGATGGGAAGAAGAGGATCCATCACCGGGGGCTACTATGAAATATTCAAACCCTCTTGGAAATTAACTAATTACTTGTGAATGAAAGGAAATTAATTTCTACTCTATTTGATATGGCGTAACAACAAAAAATTGTAATATTGAAGGAAATCAAATAACAAATCCAACCTAGAATTCACAGAATAGAGGTAAATCCAGTTGTGTAGTAATTGTCCCCTCAGTTTGTCTCTTTCTTTCTCTGAGTGTTCATATGAGTCTAAAGGATTGGGAATGCAAAGAACAACAACAAGAGGATGGTGTTTCAGCAATGGCAGATTGGAAGCAATCTGGACACAATGCAAGTAAAAGATAGATAGCATAAGAGATCTGAGCTTGGCTATGCAATTCCTAGCAAGATTATGGCAGCAAAACAATACAAGACACACAAAATTCTTTGGGCCCTTTGCTTGAATACAAACATGGAATATATAGGAATGGAGGCTAGGAGCTTACTTCATGCACAAGGCAATAAGGAGGAGTTCTAACCAATTAAATCTATTTAAAAATAGAATAGGGAAGGAATACCATGCAAACAAGACTATTTTTAGGCAA
This sequence comes from Taxus chinensis, assembly GCA_019776745.2. Taxonomy (NCBI): domain Eukaryota; kingdom Viridiplantae; phylum Streptophyta; class Pinopsida; order Cupressales; family Taxaceae; genus Taxus; species Taxus chinensis. The sequence continues at coordinate 206,833,475 of CM034155.1, forward strand.
TTTGATTCACAAACGCACCCTAAAAGTTGAGTTAAGTGAAGCATCGTGTGTCAAAAACACACATGAAGAGTTCTGGAAAAAGTGTTCAGGACCGCCGCCCTACGCAGGGAGGCATTCCTAGGACCGCCACCCAAGCCAAGGAGGTGATCCTGTCACTAAAGCCAAAAAATGCACAGAAATGAGAGGGAAGCTGGAAGAAAGCATGAAAAGGCTAACTAAGGATGTCTATGCTACAAATATTCACTGCAAATGGGTTTTGGAGCTTGAACACCTTCGGAAAGGACATGAATCATCATTGGGGGCTTTTGTAACCATTTTCCAACAATGTAGCACATGCAATTTTGGGTGCGTACATATTGCCCCCTCGGAGAAGCATCTTAGCCATGAAGAGGCATAAAATGTAGATTCCAAGTATGGCGTTCCTGAAATGGGGAGTTAGAAGCTATACCTGACATGCCCATGTGTCAAAATCTCACCATCCAAACTCCCACTACCTGCAAGAGAAAAAGAAGAATCAAGTGCAGATAGATAAAATATTGAAAAATAAACACTAAATTAAAATGACAAGAGGACTTACCATCTATGCGGGGATATAGAAATATACTTGCGCCAACGCTCCAGCCCTATGAACACATACACTCAAAATGTAGTTATAACAACATATATATCTAAGCAAACTCATTTTCAAATTCATTTGCACATACTGACTTGGTGATTTTTGAGCTCTGAGCCCACGGTGACCATTTTTCATTTTTTGAGTATGGTTGAATTGGAATGGATTTGGGGATGATATTTTGCATTAGGCTTGGCCCTTTTTTGTTTCAATACTTTTGAGAACTCTTGAGAAATTCATAATTAGAGTGGTCATAAGGGGCCTTAAAGAGGTGGATAGGTAGAGTGCCTTCATTGTTTAGCCTCCATTTTGCAAGGTAAATATGATGTTTTGGTATTTTGTGCTCATTGCGAGCATTTTGACCACACCTAGTGTGCGATGGAATTGTACAAAACTATGACACACCATGATATGTATAGATATTTCTTTTTGGCTTAGTTATTCCTTGCATATAGTTGGCTTACATTGATGGTTTGATTCACGTGTGTACTCTTATATGTTTAGAATTTTTGATTTTCTATGCTTTTCAAAAAGTATGCAGTGGATGTGAAATGATAACAAAATGTTTTTTTTGTTGCTTTGTAATGCTGATATACGACGATGGAACCACAATGTGATCTTAAACTTAGTTTCTTTTGCAATCTTCGGTACTTCGTATTGTTTTGGAAAAACATGTTGATAAAATGATATGATAAGTAAATGTACTTGCCTCACTCCTAACCCCACACAACTAGTAAGATGCGAGGGCTTAACACCAAGAGTTAGAAAGGGCACAAGTTATGAATTTTTTTTGAATGGTAGTGATGAGAGAAAGACAGAGGTTTGGCATAACCAAATTGGGACACTACAAATTTTCCCTACTCAAGCTACCTCATAGTTTAGAATGTTAATTGCTTTGTAGTTTATCTAGACTTAGATCCATAGATGGCCACTTGGTTGACAAAATCTGGTTTTGGGGTTTTAAGATCTTCTTAGAATTTTGGACATCTAACTCACTTTGTTTTTTATTTATGGTTTCACAATGTTTGACTAGTTTGTAACTTTCAAGCTTGTCAAAGAGACCCCCTACGCCTTGCCTCATGCTACCAATAGGAAGTGTGGGCTCATCACCATGGACAAGGCATAGATGAGTAAGGGCATCTCCCTCCTTTCCCAACCCTACGTCACTAGTAAGAGACACAGGCTTAACACCAAAGGTTGGTAGGGCAGAGAAATGTGTAAAAATAAAATTTTCTTTGGATTTGCATTAGGCTTACTTATTTGGGAAAAATGTTTAAAATAATTTTATTTCCAAGGATGTGTGTGTGGGATATATGTGACACCATAAACCTTCTAGAATAGACCATGAAAAAAAGACACCAATCCTAAGAAGAGACCAAAAGTAGAACCAGGTATGTTGGCCTTGGTATGGTTACCGTCAAAATTTTGTCTTATCTTGTTTGGATTGATAAATGATTTAGAAACAGTTGATGATACTATGAAGGTTTGAAGAGATATGATTTGAATTTTTTACCAATATTTTAAAAAGTTCTTAGGAATTTCTATAAGAATAAGCTCCTTGATCACACCTTTTACAAAATTAACGAATAGATGAAAATGCAATGCAGATGCAATAATGTACATATGGAAATGTAGGTTAATATTTTTTTCATGATAGCTAAGGTGAAGAAAGTTGACAAATATCAAATTCTTCACCCTTAAGAGTACACAGTGGAGAACCATGATCCTCAAAAATTTTGTTCTCTTGACAAGGGCCTACCATTTTGGGTTTAGACTTACAACCCTTGCCCATAATTATATATGTCTAATCACTAAAATCATTTGTCTGAAAGAGGCATTCATACACCTTGTTATCATGTTATCGAGAGATGGTGTCTAGGTGAGCATGACCATGTTGCTCAACCTTATTTCTTATGTAGAGCGTTGTGTTTACTTATGACACTTGTTGAATGATGAGGCCTCACCCCATGGATATGGAAAGCTTAGCTTCAGACAAACATGGGTTGAAACCATGGTTTAGAATAGAACGACCCTCATAGATGGTTTTTATGGGCATCATTTCAATCTCAAATTTCCCTTCTTCGTTTATTAATTCTATCATGTTTACACCTAAACCTAGGTCATTGGATGGAAGAGATGCTAAACTAAGAAGACTCGCCCATCCCCTGTGGTCTTAGTGGACACTATTTCCACAGATATTGATTTACCCTTAACTATTTTTGCCACCTCAAAATTTTTTAGGTCAACTAATTCAACCTTTGGAACATCTGGGGTGACCGGGACTAACTCTTTTGTTGGAAGTGGTTTGTTCAATTGATTCACAGGAAGTTCATACTCCGTATGGACCCCTTTCTTCTTCTTGAGGTTTTCTAAGTGTATATAGAAGGGCTTAGGATCCCCTTGAGCGATGAAGACCTTCCCCAAATGGAGGAATCTAATCTCCTGGAATAGAGTAGAGGGGATCGCCTTCATTCGATGAATCCAAGGTCTCCCAAGGATCATGTTATAACTTGTTTCCCTGTCGATAATGTAAAAAAAATTCAAGACGGTTTTTGGACCAAGTGTGACTTGAAGAACTATGGTTCCAATCGAGGTCACTTTAAGACTGTCATACCCGCGTAACGTGTTTATTTTAGAGGAGTAATTTGTCTCTCCATATCCCAACTTCTGCCAAAAAGAGAAGGGAACCACATTTACAGTAGCCCCATCGTCAATTATGGATCTCTTAATGCAATTGTTGTAAACCCAGACTTCTAAAAATAAGGCAGGATCACCTCTTCGGGCCATTTCAGCATCATATGGCATCTTGTCTATATCAAAAACAAACCCAGTGTCCCTATCATTTTGTCTCAAAGGATGTATGTCAAATTCAATATGATTAATTTGAGCACTAGGAGGTGGAGTAACATTGATTAGATGACCAAGACCTAGTGCGTTGAGAAATGTAGAGCGATGCGCAGGTGAATTCTTTAGTAAATCTAGGAATGAAATGTGAGAAAAGGTCTTGTTCAAATATGATATTAAATCATAGGCTCCTACTGGTTTTGCGATTGTAGGAACGTCATCCTATGGGAAGGAAAGATCGGGTAGGGATTGTGAAATGTAATCCCTTGTCTGATTTGTTGCATTAATTTCATGCTCAACCTCTAGCTCAACTAATCCCAAGATTTTTGTATTATCATTTGAGCCAAGGTTAGCAGTGACCCGAGAGTTATTGGAAGTTGAGGCTTCATGGTCATTGCTTCATATACGAATGCCTTTGTTTGTGTTTTGTGAATTCACCTTGAAATTTTTAGGATAGGATTACATTAGCGTTCTGAGGAGCTACAAGTCATGTATAGTTAGATTGTAAGTTTGTTTTAGAATTTTCTAGGAACATGTCTACAAAGAGTTGCCTTTGGTTTTTGGGAAGTCTTTGTAGAAACTTGTTACAATCGTGACAAGTCCTATCGTCATGACCTCGAACCTTATGGAAACCATAATATAAGATAGGGTTATAATCTCTTCGTCTTTGATAAGCATATTGATGTCATTGATTATAACCTCAGTTGTAGTTTTGAAATTGATTAAATTTTTATAACCATGACTCGGTGCCCGTTGGCCAGAGTTTTGATACTGGTTTGGGCCTTGGGTTTGATTTTGTTTTTACAATGGATGATTTACATTGACGGTGTTGACAAAAGCCACAGTGTTTGGGCCTCTTTGATTTCCCAAGTTATTGTTATTCTTAGTATTTCTGTTGTTTGGAAAACCAACATTCTTGGCTTGATCAGTAGCACCATTCATGGTAGCACCGTGATTGCGATTCACACATTTATGTCCTTGATTGTTGGCACCATGGTTTTGATAATTTACATTATTTTGATTTGGGGATACTAGTTTCCCATTGGGACGATAGGTCTTACGCCCACTGTCTATAAAGGCTTGGTCAATCTGAAGCGCTCCTTCCAAAACTTCCTCATAACTACGAAAAGGAAACTTTTGGACCTCTTCCTTAGTCTCTCGATTGAGCAAGAGAAGAAAAATATCGTAAAGTTCCATCCGGTCCATGTTGGGCACACTTGTAGAGGAATAGAGAACCTAGTGCCATCTCTAGATGAAATGAGTGGCAGATTCATTTTGATCCTGTCTAATATGCAGGAAATCCCTAATCCCTGTACACAACAACTTGTTCATGTCAAATGCTTTGATGAACTCAGAAACAAGCTATTTAAAGGAATGTATAAAAGCTTCTGGAATACGGTAATACCAATCCAATGTGATTCCTTCAAGATTATTTGGAAATATCTTAGCCACTACAACATCCCAAGGAAGTAATTCCCTGATAGCAGTAGCATAGGCCTTGATATGAGCATTTGGGTCTCCCTCTCACTTAAGTTTTGGAAGATCCAGCAATGGGCGTGGAAGCATGACACCACGTATGGTGAAGTCAAGAGGCTCCTTTAAGTACTCAACATATGTACCCATTACATAAGATTCCGCCATTGAAGATCCTTGATAAGGAGGTGGAGGAGGAGGAGTTGGATAAGTTGCACTATAAGCGTTAACGAGAACGTATGAGGTCCCTTGATATTACATGTAGGGATCAGGAATGGTATATGGGTCCATCTAGAGAGTTTTATAATACATATTCATGTAAGGTGGGATAGTTCTAGGATATGGACTAGCAAGCGTAAAACCAAGGAACATCGCATTGTCTATTGTGGTGGCATTCAAGAACACACTTCCGGAAAGCCCTTGCGTAGGATAAGCTTGAGAAGGATGAGGACCCATCACTAGTGTGTCTAACCCTATGAGAAGATCACCTAGATTTGAATGAGTCAAATAACCGTGTTGTACATGGTATTGCATTGGTTTCTCATTGGAAGGGATGTAATCTTTTTAATTAACTGGATATCCTGTGTTCTGCCCTACTACATGTGTTGGTTGTGAAGTCTAGGCACTTTCTAGTTCTCTAATCCTCCCCCTTAAACTAGAAATTATATCATTGGGAGAGGATTGAGTTCCTTGTTGGGGTACTTTTGGCATAGGGTTTGATTGAGCAGGCTCATGATACCCTGTCATGAATTGTTCACTGTTATGATTCTTGTCTTCCTCGGAAGTAAGAATCTTAGGATAGGTATTCGAAATCTCAGAGGCTGAAGCCCTCATTATATACAAAGACTCATCTATCTAACGAAGAGGATTATCTATTTGTGCAAATAGATCATCCTCTGTTGATTGCATGGCAATGTGAGGTCTTGACAAGACTCCATGGTAAGAACCTTTTCCATTTGTGATAACAATGTGGTTTGCATTGGGTTGACTGTAGTTCATGTCTGATGGTTGATCAACCTCTTCCATCCTTACATAGCTAATGGGGTTTGAAGTGTAACTCGGGTAGGTTTGGACGTTGCTTGTGTAATTGTCACCGCACATTGAAAGAGAAGGGGATTGTTGTGGTTTTATATTGGTGTAATATCTATCAAAGCGAAATGGCCCACAAAACTCTCTTCCAGACATATTTTAAAAGGTATAAAATACCTACCAAAATAGGGGAAGAAATAGATAGGTGAGGTAATAGCAATGAAGGAAAAGGAAACAAGAAGGAATTAATATTTCACATCGGGTTCACCAATTTGTACAGATGAAAATGAACACGTGACCTTCAACCGTACTCGACCCCCCGAGGTCGTGTCGGAGCAGCCAATGCTTGAATGTGTGTGGCTAACTATAGGAGGATCAGTGACTAAGATCTGGTAGTGTGATCTCCTGGTATCCGAGTTGACAAAGGGAATATTTAGAGGCTATGAATAGGTAGCATGAATTCCCTATGGTTTGCTTACCTAATTTGGATCTAAGTATTGATCTAGTTTGAAGTGTCCATAAAATATGAAAGAAATTAACAACCTATGATACTACTGAAAGCAAACTAATCTAAACAAATCAAAAAACTGAAATACTACAATCACAAACAACAATTTGCTTCTATTCTAAATAATCAAATCTACTTCTACACTAAAACTAAACAAGTGAGATAACCCGGTGTGGTTATTCACCTTTGCTGAGTGTGTTGAATCTAAACTAACTTAAAAAAAGAGCTTTTCCAAATGATCTATGATATGTAGACAACTTCCTATAGATATTCTCTCCTTCAGATCTACAGGGATGGGAATGCAAAGAACAGAAACAAGAGGATGGCACTTGAGCAATGGCAGCTTGGAAGCAATCTAGACGCAATGCAAGTAGAAGAGAGATAGCACAAGATATTTGAGCTTGGCTATGTAATTCCTAGCAAGATTATGGCAGCAAAACAATACAAGATACACAAAATTCTCAAGCATGGAATATATAGGAATGGAGGCTAGGAGGTTACTTCATACACAAGGTAATAAGTAGGAGTTCTAACCAATTACATATATTTAAAATAGAAGAGCGAAGGAATACCATGCAAACAAGACTATTTTTAGGCAATTTGGTTCACAAACGCACCCTAAAAGTCGAGTTAAGTGAAGCATCATGTGTCAAAAACATGCATGAAGAGTTTTGGAAAAAGCATTCAGGACCGCCACCCTGCACAGGGAGGCGGTCCTGTCACTAAAGCCAAAAAATGCACAGAAATGAGAGGGAAGCTGGAAGAAAGCATGGAAAGGCTAACTAAGGATGTCTATGCTACAAATATACACTGCAAATGGGTTTTGGAGCTTGAACACCTTCTGAAAGGACATGAATCATCATTGGGGACTTTTGTAACCATTTTCTGACAATGTAGCATATGCAATTTTGGGTGCGTACAGACACCCTTGATAATTTTCTAGTCGATAAGGAGGAGAGAAATGAGTAGGTGGTAAAGTGATCAAGTGGCAACTAAGGAGCTCAAAAAGAAGGTTGGATTGCTTAGTATTGTTATCAAGGATGAGAGGCTCTGGTAATGGTATAACTTGAGGCTCACTGATATGAACACATGTATCAGACATAGAATGAGAATGAGATGTAGAAGGAGAATAAACATGTTCTTAAGAAGCATATTTAAGCTATTGAATTTCAGATTTGAGAGATTGTAATCGTGGATTCCATGGGCTTAAATTTGTCTTGAAATAAGTCATGTAATGCTTGAATTAATTCCAATAGAGGTGTATTATACAGAGGAACACTAAGACTAGGGTCGTCAGATAAATGGTGGAAAATACAACTTATTTCATTTGGTGCCATATTTTTAGGATGACATATAGAGTCTAGTTATTTTGTGCAACAACCTAACAGTCAGTATACATTTTAAGAAATTTATACAAAGGAACTTCAGGAACTTTACGACCCATGATAGAAGGAATATGAGGATACTAAGTGTGAAGAAGTATGGGTTCACCAAAATGATTAACTAAAATGTGGATTTATTAAGTTAATCTAAACAAGGAACACTAGTAAATAACAGTAAATAAATTTGGAAAGTGACCCAAGAAACTAGGTTAATGAAAGTAGAAACCCTAATGTGTAAGAAGAGTAAGGAAGTGACTTAGCTTATTCGTAGGCTGATCTGGACCGTGTCAAAGGATTAACTAGATAAACATAATGTAGATGCGACCACACAGGAGCTCTAGAAGACACAAATATGAGTTGTTTGGCTGGACTGGGGTCCTGGAAGAGGATCATGGTGCCTGTGGGCACCCTAGTTTTAGTTCTAGGCGCCTTGGTCTATGCAGGATGTCCAGAAACCAAACTTGCATAGTTAGATGATGATGTAAAACCCTTGATGTATTTCATGTATAAATCGCTGCTCTATTTCAAATGTTGTCAATGATCAATGATGAAGAATAAACTTGTAAGACCCCAAAACAAGCATCAAACCCTAAAAAAGAAAAATGTGAATGAAGGGGTCAGACTATCCTTAGCGGCCACAATGGTGGACTTACTAATTGATAATTGTACTACATCTCAAATCCTATGTAATTGTATGTTTGTGTGTGTGTGATCATGTCCTAGGTTACTCTTGTTCTAGTCACACTTTGTGAAAGTAGCGAGTAATAACTATGTGTAGAAAATGTAATAGAATGGTGGATGGAATAGAAAAACTTCCCTCCTATGCAATGTGATATAGATGAACTAGCCTTGTTCCTTATGATGGAGCTAGATGGATGCAAATGAGATTAGCCTAGTGTTTGGTTCCTCATTATGCACTCATAACTTTGTATTTATATGGTTATCTTGTTCTAATTCCGTAATTAAACCTTGAAGAAGCTGACCACCAAAACGATAGAATGTTCAAATGGCTAGAAAGTGGTGGGAAAGTTAAAAAAGGATAAGGGTGCCTCGACTGAGACCAGGGCACCTGTGGGCACCCCAGTACTAGCCCGGGTGCCCCAATCAAGGCTAAAATGACAAAAAATTATAAAAATAGACTAGGCATGTATGTGGTGAAGGTCGGCAATGATGACAGAAAACAAAGCAAAATGGCTAAATGATAAAGGTTAATTAGTACTTTCTTCACTCAAAAACCATATGAATAGTAGTATGATACCGAGACTAAATAATGTCTAAAGTGGGTGATTTTGTCTACAACACCCTAACACAACACACTAACATGACACTTTAACATAATACATTAATGTGAAACCTTAACACAACACACTAACATGACACTTTAACATAATACATTAATGTGAAACCTTAACACAACACACTAACGCATCACCCTCACATGACACACTAAAACACACACGCGCATGCACACACATAATTTTCCATAATTTCCCCAAATTTGACCTAACAAAACCTAAATCAACACACGAATTTGACAACATAGAATGACACACTAGCATGACACTCTTTCCCCTAATTTTGACTCATTTTCACTAATTTGAGCTAATTTCCCCCAAAATTGGACTAATTTCCCCATATTTGACCAAATTTCCCCAAAGTTGACCTAATTTCCCTAATATTCCCATATTTTCACCTAATTAAAATTGAATTGACATATGAATTTGACAACTTAGAACCACACACTTTCCCCTGATTTTGACTCATTTCCCCTAGTTTGGCTTAATTTTCTCAAATTTTCTCAAAATTGATCTAATTTTCCCAAATTTTAACTCATTTCCCCAATTTTCACCTAATTTCCCCAACTTTAACCTAATGAAAAACAAATCAACACTCAAATTTGAAAACTTAGAATGACAAACTAACATGACACCCTTTCCCCTAATTTTGTCGTATTCCCCTAATTTCTCTTAATTTGACGTAATTTTCCTAATTTCCCAAAAATTGACCTAATGAAACTTGAATCAACACCCAAATTTGACAACTTAGGATGATGCACTAACAAGACACCCTTTCTCATAATTTTGATGTGTTTCCCTTAATTTGACCAAAATTGAACTGATTTCCCTAAATTTGTCCTAATTTCTTGAAATTTCCTTAAATTTGACACTAATGTAACAACCTAATCATTAGTTCGACACCCTAAACACTAGTGTGTCATGTTAAACACAATTTTGACACCATAAACACCAATGTGGCATGTTAAACACTTATGTGCACCCTTAATAAAAATATGAATCCTTAAATGCTAGTGTGACACTCTAAAAAACCAATATGACACATTAAACCCTAATGCAGCATCGCAAACACTAGTGTGAAAACCTAAACACAAGTGTGACACTCCATACAAAAATATGACATCATAAACCCTGGTGTGGTACCACAAACATTAGTGTGACAACTTAAACACTATTACAACACCATAAACAATGATGTGACACCCTAGACTCAATGTGACAACCTAAACACTAAAATGTCACTTTAACACTAGTGCAACACCCTAAACAACAAATATGACACCCTAAACACTAATGCAACACCCTAAACAATAAATAAAACACCCTAAACATTATTTTAAAACCTTAAATACTAGTGTGATACCCCAATCACTAGTGTGATATCCCAAGCAAATATGATACCCTAAACCACAATGTGACAAAGTAAACACTAGTGTGATACCCTAATCAGTCGTCTAACACCCTGAAAGAAAAATTTTATCCCTTAAACACCACTATGACAACCTAAACAACAAATTTGAAACCCTAAACACTAGTGTAATAACCTATAAAATAAATATGACATAATAAAGCCCAATGCAATATTCTAAACATTAATGAGACAACCTAAACACTATTACGACACACTAAAGAATGAGTATGATACCCTAAACATCAATGTGACACCCTAAATAGTAGTCACCACCCTAAACATGTATGCAACACCCTAAACACTAATTTTATACCCTAAACAATAAATACAACACCCTAAACATTAGTGTGACACCCTAAAGACTAGTGTGATATTCCATTCATTGGTGTGACAACATAAACAAATATAACACCATAAACCCCAATGCAACTGATTAAACACTAGTTTGATACCCTAATCTCTAATGTGACACCCTAAACAAAAAAATGTGATAACCTAAATGACATTATGTTAAGTTCAACACTCGTATGACACCCTAAATACTAGTGCAATACCCTAAAAGATAAATGTGACCCCTTAAACACCATTATGACAACTTAAACAATAAATGTGAAACTCTAAAGACAAGTGTGACAATTTAAACAATAAATATGACACCCTAAACACTATTTGGGAACCCTAAACAAAAAATATGGCACCCTAAACCCTAATTTGACACCACAAAAACTAGTGTGATAACCTAAACACTAGTGCAACACCATAGAAAAAAATTATGACACCCTAAACCCTAATGTGATACTCTAAATAAAAAATATGACACCCTAAACATTAGATCACTAAATAAGACATGTGACATTGTACGCACCCAAATTTTCTCATTCTATATTGACGGAAGATAGTTATAAACTCCCCAATGATGATTCATGTCTTTTTTTAAGGTGTTCAAGTTCTTAAACCCATTTGTAGTATATATTTGTAGCCTAGATTGCCTTATTTAGCCTTTACACACTTTTTCCTAGCTTCTAACTCAGGTTTAGGCTAGTTTTGACCTTTAGTGTCAAAACCACTACCCTCCCTAGGTGACAGTTTTGTAATTGCCACCCTAAGCAGGGCGGATATATTTTGTGAATTTTCCAAAATGTTTGACACGTCCTTTGAACGCGTGTAACTCAACTTAACTTACGTTTTTAGACATGTTTCTTTCCCATTTTAGATGATTCCAAATCCCAAATTCCTTTTGGCACACTCTTCTTTACTTCTAATTTGTGATTGATGGTTATTAATAGTTTAAACTCCCCCTTCATTATTGTTATGTCATCATTTGGCTGCCAAGTGGATTTAACCATCGCCCAGCCAAATTCGTATAAATATAATGCTTGTATACAAGCAAATGGCTTGAGAATTGTTTTGTATCTTGCATAGTATTGCTGCAACAATCCTGCTAGAAATTACACAGCCAAGCTCAAATCTCTTGTGTTATCTCTCTTCTACTTGCATTGCAACCAGATTGCCTTCAAGATGATGCCTCTGCATTCCCAAATTCCTTGGACTCGCGTGGATGCACAGAGAATGAAAGGATAAACTGAGGGGGGAAATTAGTAGATGATTGGATTTACCTTTGTTATGTGAATTCCAGGTTGGGGTTGTTATTTTATTTCCTTCATTGCTGCAATTTATTATTTTTACATCATATCAAATAGAGTAGAAATCAATTCTCCTTCATCTATAAGTAATTAGTTATATTCCAAAGGGTTTACATCTTTCATAGAAATTAGTTAAGACGAGAAAAAGGCTCCTCTTAACACCCAGAAGGCGGTCAAAGAAGTGAATCCCTCGAGCAATCTTAACACCCTTTGTAAGGAATTGGTGGTCTTCAGTTTCCTTGAAGTCAATAACTTTGAAGCTGAAGATGAGAATGTGAATGTAAATGGAAATCCAGACTTTGAGGAGGGGATTCCTGAAATAGGGGAAGGGTCTAACCAATTTTTGGAAGGTAACACTTTTGCTCTGTAAGTGGCCTATGGACCTTCATTAGATGAAGTTTCTTCTATTGGTCAAAGCTCCTTTGTTCAGAGAAAAGAAGAACTATTACCCATGTCTAATGGCTTCGGAATTCTAGCGGACTTTGTTGCAGATACTTAAAATCTAGCGGTCTCTCCTAAGACCCCAGTTAGTAAATCTAAACCGGTCACGCGAAGCACCTCCAGAGCTAATGTTGGTAAGGAATCAACTCCTATGGGTAGGAAAAGTAATAAGGAATTAAGGGAGACTAACTCCAAGAGGGAAGTAGAAGCTAGCATTCAGAGTACTCTAGGGAAGTTACTTCTCTAAAATAAGAAATGTTAAATGATCCTCCTCTCTTGGAATATTAGGGGTTTGAATAATCCTAGTAAACAAAAAATTGCTAAGGATATTTGAGTTAAAGATAAACCAAATATTTTCATGCTCCAAGAAACCAAAATGAACATGGACAAATTTAAAGAGGTGGGGAGACAAATTTGGAAAGATAGTCACTGGGAAGGCTATAGCTCCTCTGGAGCGTCAGGAGGTGTTGTCATTATGTGGGATCCTAGTTTAGTGCATGGAGTTATGATCATTTTCTCCCCTGGCCATGTGGTAATGAGTTTCACGGAAATCATCTCAAAAAAATCCTGGTATGTTTCCAACATTTATGCTCCCTTTAAACTCAGTGACAGACGGAATTTTTGGAAGGATCTCGCTAACTTTAGACAACTTCTTAATGATAAAGACTAGATAGTTGGAGGAGACTTAAATACCCCCATTTCCCCTGGTGAAAAGATAGGGGGTTTGATCTCTTATTCTAAAAGTATGGAAGATTTACCTGACTTCCTAGCAAGTAATATTCTATTTGACTTAGATTTGGAGGGATCCAAGTTTACTTGGGTAAAAAGAAGGACGGGATCTGAGCTCATTCAGATAAGATTGGATAGATTTTTGGTGAGTCGTATTTGTATGATCAATAAACTTTATTCTCTAAAAACTCTTCCCAGAATTGGCTCGGATCATAATCCCATTCTTCTCGATTTGGGAATGAATCATCTGAAAAAAACTAGGCCTTTTAGATTTGAAAAGATGTGATTAGACCACCCAGATATTTACAACAAGATTCAAGTATGGTGGGATATCCAGGTTCGTGGGGTTGCTAGCTTCAGATTTTGTTATAAACTGAAGCACATCAAAAGTAATCTTAAAAGATGGAATGAGGAGACTTTTGGAAATATTTTCTAGAAAAAAAGTAGAATTGCTGAAGATCTTAGAAATATTGAGGAACTTATGGAGAACATTGGTCTTAATCCGGATCTTAAGGATCAAGAGAAAAAACTCCTGGCTAATTACCATGGAATTCTGGCTAAAGAAGAGGTATATTGGAGACAAAAATCTAGGGTTAAATGGCTTAAGGAAGGGGATAGGAATACTAAATTCTTCCATTTCTTTGCTACTTCTAGAGCTAATATCCTAAAGATCAATGAAATAAGAGGTGAAAATGGGGAGTCCTTTACAGATAGCAGGGACATCAACGCCTCTATAATAAATTACTTCAAGGAGCTCTTCAAATAGGGGTAGAGGTCAGAGGATTTGGTTCAAAACAAAGTCTTAGATCTTTTCTAGAATGTAATCACCCCTCTTGAGAATAGAGATATTTTAAGGAACCCCTCAGAGGAGGAAATCCATTTTGCGATCTTTGATATGGAACCTGATAAATCTCTAGGGCTAGATATCTTTCCTTCCTTTTTCTTTCAAAAATTATGGGAGGTGATTAAACATCAGGTTATTGAAATGGTCCAAGAGTTTTTCAACAATGGTCATCTCTTGAGGAAAATGAATAACACTTTTATTGTCTTGGTGCCAAAAATTTTTGGAGCCAAGGAGGTTAAGAATTTCAGACCTATAAGTCTGTGCAACACCAGTTGTAAAATTCTAACTAAAATCATAGCTGGGAGGATTCAGATGCTTCTTCCCAACTTTATCTCTAGGAATTAGGGAGCTTTTGTTCCATGAAGGCAAATTACTGATATCATTATTGTAATTCAAGAAGTCATCCACTCCATTGAAAGCTCTGGAAGATCGGCTATGTTTCTCAAGTTGGATATGCATAAAGCCTTTGATAGGATAAATTGGTCTTTCTTTCAGGCCATCCTTCTAAAGGTGGGTTTTGATAACTTTTTGGTTAATATGATTATGACATGCATTTCCACCACCAGTTTCTCGATTCTGGTCAATGGAAAACCGAAAGGTTTTTTCCAAGTTGGTAGAGGGCTGAGACAAGGTGATCCTCTCTCACCTTTCCTCTATGTCATAATGGTTGAATCCTTGAGTAGAATCTATCAACTTGTCATGGTTTCCAATTGCATCCAAGGTGTTAAAATCTCAAATGGTCTTCCCTCTATTTGTCTCAATCAGTTTGTGGATGATAACTTTATGATGGGTAAGGCCTTTGTCCATGAGACCTCAAATTTTAAGGAGGTTCTTAATGATTATGAACAGGTTTATGGAAAAATAGTTAACTTCCATAAAAGTGTTGTCTTTTTCATAAATGTGGAGAATCAGGTTCAATCTAGATTAGCTCACATCTTGGGCTACAGAATTAAACAGTTTCCATATTCTTATCTGGGTATGCCTCTGATCCAAAAGAATCATGACCTCGCGGTTTGGAATGCTCTATTGGATAGATTTGATAGTAAACTCTCATCTTGGAAGGGTCTCTTACTCTCTCAAGCTGGTAATATTCAACTAATCCAAAGCTCCCTTCAAGGAATTCCCATTTATATGATGTCTCTTTTCTTTCTCCCTGCTAAAATTATGAAAGCCTTAGAGAAAATCCAGAAGAGGTTCCTCTGGATGTGAGTTGGAGAGAAGTTCAAATTTCCTCTTGTGGTCTAGGATAAAGTTACTAAACCTAAGCTATGTGGAGGATTGGGGCTAAAAAATATTTCTCTTATGAATCAGGCCTTAATTGCCAAGGATGGCTAGAGGATTGCTAGAGAGGAAGGTCTTTGGGTGAAAATTATAAAGATGAAATATTTTTGGAATATAGGCATAATGGATTCATTTTTTAACCAAAATAACCTCCCTAGAGGATCTTTTTTCTGGAATTCCTTTGTGGCCTCTAAAGAAATCTTATCCAAAGGTATGAGTTGGAAAATTGGTAAGGGCTCTAGAATCATTTTTTGGTATGATAATTGACTTGAATTGATTTGATATCTAGGTGTCCTTTCGTATTTATAAAATTATTATAAATACGAAAGGACACCTAGAAAGATGTGGAAGGTCACCAGTCTCGAGGGAGACGAGGTGTTTCATCTTCCAAGACTTACATGTGCACTAATTTTGTGAAACATACTATTTTTAGAATTTACTATTTTTAGACAGCATTACAAAAATCACAATTTGGGCCCCTTAAACGTGAATTTTGGGGGTCAAACATTGCCGAACAGAGTTCCGCACCTTCTCATCACATTCTACACATTCCAAGCTTTCCGTTTCCTTTTCAACGGAGTCAATCGGAGGTACGGTGCAAAAGTTATGGTCTCTGGAAGTTGCGCCACTAGAATTGCTGCCTGGATCAGGATTCCCCCTTAGCTAACTTGGATTTCTGGAAAGAAGTTGCTCAGTACTACAAGGAATCTAGAAAAATTTGGATTTGGGACTTTTGAATCCAGGAAGATTTTGTCAAATGGGAAATCATTGAGCCTCCTCCAGATTTTGATGGCAACATCCAACCTTTCTAGGTTCTCAACAATAAACTTAAGGATTTCCACATCCCCATGTTCCAAACCAAGGAGGACTCCATCAAATGGAAATAAGAAGAATCTACAAATTTCTCAGTTAAATCAGCCTACATGTCAAATTTCAAGACTGATTTGCACAAGGACTATTGGGGTAAACTCTAGGTGAAGGATCTCACCCCAAAGATTAATATATTTTTCTGGTTGGCTGCCCAGAATGAAATCCTGACTGTGGACAACCTCAGGAAAAGGGGAATGAAGATTCCCAATAGTTGTTCTCTCTGTAAGAAAGAGGAGGAAAATGTCAACCATATCTTCCTTCATTGCTACTTCTCCCATGATGTCTTTGCTGCCATTCTGGATCTAATCAATATCCAATAGATCTTGCCCTTGTCAATTGAAGATTGTTGCTTTCAATGGGAGAGCCCTTTCCATTTTCCCTTCTTGATCTAGGCCTGGAATATTGCCCTCCCTCATTTTTGTGGGGGGTTTATGGAAAGCCAAGAATGATGGTATCTTCCGTGATTAGAAAGCTCTTCTCTCAAAACTTAGAAGAAAAAATTTGAATGCCATAAAGGAAAACATTAAACTCTTTAAAAGCAAAGTCAAGAAACCCTGCCCGAATAGTGAGCAGACAGTTCTTGACAAGTTCACCCTTGGTCTGGTGGAATTACACATACCTAAATATAACTCTAGTTGGAATAGGCCTAGGGGAAATTTTGTTAAGTTAAATTTTAATGGAGCCTCTAAAGGGAATCCAGGTCCTGGAACAGTGAAGGAGACTGGTTGTTTGCCTACGTGGGTTTGCTAGGTCGATAAACCAACAACATGGTGGAAGCTAGAGCTCTCCTTTGGCGGTTTTGCTGGCTAAAGAAAAAGGTTTCAAGGACATCCAGATCAAAGGTGACTCTCTCCTCTTAATTAATGCTCTACATAATCATGGTTCCATTAATTGGGCCATTAGAAATATCCTCAATGATGTGAAGGAAAATTCAATTTTTTTTAATAGCATTTCTTATAATCATACCTTACGTCAAGGGAATAAGTGTGTGAATAATATGGCCAATTATGGAATAAATTGTAATGATTATAAGTGTAGACACTAAAATTAGGTCGCACTCCCCTTTGGCCCCTCGACAAACAAAAACCCTTCATCATATTCACCTAGCCATGGCCCCTTTCACCTCACTAATATTAATTTAATTGATTAAATTAAATGAATTCATTATCGTCACTATATGTATTATTTAAATATCTTAATTTAAATAATATCCACACATACACCTCACTTAAACACCTCATCAAGCTAACTCACCCTAAAACCTATTCTTAGTAAGTTGCCATAACTAACTAAGACTTACCTAAACCCTAAAAATCAATGACTACATTCTCTCTAACCACATTCCCACATGCTTACAAGAAGCTCCCAGTCTAATCCATGGGTTAACGACATGAGCTATGAGAAAATCAAGAGGATCTCCCTAGTTTAGTAAACCTAGAAAATCCCGCCTTGACTGACGTTGGTTACCCTTAACCGTCACCGATTAAGTAGGAACCGCTGTCGGTTACCCTTTTAACCCCAAAACAACCTTATTCTCAAGGTTGGCAGAAGGTTAGAAAATATTGAAAAGGTTGGTGAACATTAGCACATTTTAAAGAGATATCGCATCTTCTGAGAGTGAATTCTAGTGGGAACATGCATGTAAGGAAGGAGATCAAGCATCTTTTCGTACACAGTCATCACAACAATGATCTGATCTAACCAAGCAAAGAGGAAAGTACATACAACCCATGCAGAAGCTTTCCTTCAATTTGTGATCACCTGCAGCCTTCAAGCTCTCATTAGCACCTCTGTCCCTCACTTACAGACATTTAGGACCAGAATCCAAGTAAGTAAACATTATAATTCTCTAGTTCATTCCATTTCATCATTATATTATCATATATTGTTTACCTAGCCATCCATTGACCTCCTCCAACACTAACCCCTCCATATACCCATTAAAACGTTGCCAAATCCTACCCAAATCACCCAATACCTCATCCCGACCAACCAAAATACTTTGTGCAATCGCAAAGGAGACCCAGAACCCATTCGGTGGCATTCCCAGAACTCCACAGTAATTGACATCGGTTATATATAACCACCCTCGGTCACCCTGAACTAGCATCGGTTACTGTATTTTCCCATACAACCCAGAATAGTGACCTACCCACCTAATTCCCTCTCACCCTCATTCACCTGTGATCTACCTGAGACCTATGTTAGACCTGCAGAGACCCAGAACCAGTTATTTGACCTTTGGATCCTATTCTAACCTATCATGTTAGATTAGATCTATTTCTTATTGTGTTTTAAGTGAGATACCTAAATCATTTCAAATTATAATAGGATTTGCCTTATTTACCGCATTGAATTGTTTAAAACAGTGGACTGACAACCATCTAGGAAGTATCACACTTCCCGGATCTAGCATACACTAGGCAGTTCACTGCACATATTGTTTAACTTTTTTTGGTGGTCTTGCTTTGCATTACAGGTAGGTCCTCCTAGCCAAAAGGAAGCTCTTACAATCAGCTGTGGATTCGGAAGTCATACGCGCGCAACAACCCATCAACCAACATTAAAACATGTATTCTTCCTATGCCCGTTATCCTATCTGTTTCGTCAATACTTCAAGGAAACGATCTAGAATCAGGTGAAACAATAAGATATGGTGTAAAGTTGATAAATTACCCATGAACATTAATGAGACCATTAGTAGAGATAGAGGGCACTAAGTTTTATAATGTTGGCACGAGTGAGCCCTATGGTGGCGACAACTTACTTAATATCTTGTTCTCCACGATTTCTGCTAGTGTGAAAGAAGGTATTTTTTTAAATTTAGTAGCAAACAGAAGAAGCTCAGTCTTGTAAAAATGGGGGGTGATAGGATTAGAGTTGAACCTGCTAGCCAAAGCATTGAATTTTTTAATCAGCCTTTATGGAACAAGCTTAGGATTGGGGGTTTCATTAATTTCATTTCCAAATTACATGGTCATGACCCCTCCCTATCTAAGGATTTTGGCAAAGCTTGGAAAGAGGATAAGTTTGTAGTCAGAGGGATGGAAATTGAGGTTTCTAAGTCCACCATCACCCTGGCCACAGACATGAAAATGCACGAGCTTAAAATTTATACGGACAGAACCCATAGAGAACAAGAATTTGAGTTGTTCTTTGTTGGCAACGAAATGTGTTCTTTCTTTAAGGATGGTATTGTCAGGTCATGTATTCTAGGTATTTTTAGGGAGGTGTGCCTTCAAATCATGAAGTACATCACTCTGGAAGGAAAATACCGAAAAATCTATACTCACCATAAGGTCATGGTGAGCATCCCCTTCTTTCTGTTTATGTCTTTGACTAACTCTTTGATGGATTTATAGCAGGAGAAAGTGGATATGCTCTGCATGAAGGGCTCATTCTTATGATGTTTGAAAATGGGAAACCTACTCTGTCCTCTTCCCTAAAAGAGCAGATGGATGAGGATGACCTCACTCTCGCAGATTGCCTTACTAAGATGAAGGTTGGAAAATGCAAAATTGTGGGGGAGGATTTTGGTAAAGAAATGGGTGAGGATGGTCATGGGGAAGCGAGCACCTCAAGAAAAATAAATCGGGATGGTAATTTAAAGGGTTTCAAGGATTTAAGTAGAAAGTTTCTGTACTTAGAAGGGGTGCTTCAGGAGATGGAAGAAACCAATGTTGGTCAAAGGGAAATAATGATGGATTTCATCAACGCTTCTAAGAAAATTTTCATTTCTCAGGTGAAGTCCAAGCAGAAGTTTCTAGAGCTAGAGGAATAGGTTAAAAAGCTAAGCGATAGGCTGGAAGGGATGGAGGAGGGCACTAAAAGAAGGAAATTTAACTTGTGCATCAGTAGCTCTGAGGATGAGCTTGAGGAAGATATTAATGACAAAGATGTTGAGGGTGACATGATCAAAGATATTCATGATGGTAGCAGTGGGGGATCTCCAAAAAATTAACTTGTGGTTATGGACTGTTGGTAGAATTTTGGCGAACATCTGTTATTTTGTTGGTTTGGAGACTGTTTCTCCTTCTCTCTGGTTTTCCCACTTTGATACAAAATATGGTTCTTAATTGTAAGAGTTAAGCATGTTTAACTCCTTTCTTGGAATTTTTCACTTCCTTATTTCAGGTTGTTTTCTTTTCCTCGTCTTGTAATGGCCCATGGGATCCGATCCCTATTTTTACCTTATCTAATAAAAAACATCTTTCATAGTAGCTCCATGTGATAGATCCTCTTTTTCCTATCCCTATGGATTTTAACAGAAGAACATTTGTATAAATTTGTTTACATATCATAAATTAATTGGAAAAGTTCTTGCTTTCTGTTAGCATTAATTAGAATCCACTCAGCACAGGTGAATGACCATACCAGGTTATTTTGATTGTTTAGTTTTAGTGTAGAAGTAGTTTAATTGTTTAGAATAAAAGTAATTTTTTGTCAGTGATTTTTTTAGGTTAGTTTCTATTTCAGCAGTAGTTTAGATTGTTAAATTCATCTTTGTTTAAATGGACACTTCTAACTAGTTTACCATTTAGAATCAACTAGGTAATTGAGCCATAGGGAATTTACACTACCCGCTCATAGCCACTAAATCTCCCCTTTTCCAACTAAGTTACTAGGAATTCACATTACCAGGTTTTTGCCATTCATCCACATTTCCACATCGGCTGCCCCCGCAAGACCTTAGGGGGTCGAGTGTAGATTGAAGGTCATGTGTTGATTTTCATCTATATAAATTGGTGAACCCGACGTGAAGGATTAATTCCTTCTCGTTTCCTTTTATTTCATTTCTATTACCTCATCTTTCCATTTCTTCCCCTATTTTGGTAGGTATTTTATACTTTCTAAAATATGTTTGGAAGAGAGCTTGGTGGGCCATTTGGCTCTGATATATGTTAGACCAATGTTTAACCACAGTAATCCCCTTCCCTTTCCAGATGGGTTGATAATTACACAAACAACGTACAAACCTCCCCTAGTTACACTTCAAACCCCATTAGCTATGTAAGGGTGGAGGAGGTTGATCAATCATTAAACATGCAATATGGTCAACCCGGTGCAAACCACATTTTTTTATCTCAAACGGAACATGTTCTTACCACAAACTCTTGACAAGACCTCACATTACCATGCAATCAATAAAAGATGACATATTTGCATGAATAGCTAATCCTCTTCATCAAATAGACGAGTCTTTGGATAGAATGAAGGCTACATTCTCTAAGATTTCTAATACATATCCTAAGATTCTTACTTCTGAGGAAGACAAGAATTATAACACCAAAAAATTCATGACATGGTATCATGAGCCTGCGCAATCAAACCCTATGCCACAGGCACCCCAAAAAGGGACTCAATCCTCTCCCAATGATGTAATTTATACTTTAGTAGGGAGGATTAGAGAACTAGATAGTTCCCAACCATTGCAACCAACTCATGCAGTAGGGAAGGACATGAGATATCTAGTAGATAACAAGGCATACATCCCTACTAATGAACAATCAATGCAACATCTTGTACAACAAGGTTATCCAATTCAAACGAATCCAAGTGATCTTCTTATAGGATATAACACACTATGGATGGGTCCTCATCCTTCTCAAGCTTATCCTTCGAAAGGGCTGGCCAGAAGTGCATTCTCGAATGTCGCTTCATCAGGAAATGTGACGTTCCTTAGTTTTACACTTACTAATCCATATCTTGGTATCATCCCACCTTACTTACATATGTATTCAAAGTCCCCCCAGATGGACCCATGTTTTTTCCTGCTCTTTATGCACCATATCAAGGAGCTCCATATGTTCCAGACAATTCTTATAATACATCTTATTTGAATCCTCCTCCTCCACCTCCTCATCAAGGATCCTTAATAGTGGAATCTTATGTAATGGGTACTTACGTTGAGTACTTAAAGGATTCTCTTGATTTTACTTTACATGGTGTCATGATTCCATGCACATTTCCTGATCTTCCTAAATTTTAAGGAGAACGAGACCCGAATACTCATATGAAGGCTTATGTTACTCCTATCAAGGAATTGCTTCCTTGGGATGTTGTGGTAGCTAAAATATTCCTGAAAAATCTTAATGAAATGGAATTAGACTGGTACTATCAGATTCCATAAGCTTCTATACATTACTTTAAATAAATTATTTTGGAATTCATTAGAGCATTTGACATGAACAAGTTGTTGTGTGCATGGATTAGGGATTTTTTGCATATTAGATGGGAGCAAAATGAGTTTTCCGCCCATTTCATTCAGAGGTGGCGTCAAGTTCTTTACTCTTCTGTAAGTGCGCCAAATATGGACCAAATGGAACTTTTTGATCTCTTCCTTCATTCGCTCAATCAAGAGACTAGGGAAGAAGTACACAAATTTACTTTCCGTAGTTATGAAGAAGTACTATAAGGTGCACTCTGAATTGATCAGGAAGCAATTGATAGAGGTCAGAAAACTTATGGCTTGAATGGAAGACTGGTCACTCCTTCACAGGGTAATTACCCCAATGGTTCTAACAACAATCAAGGGCCTAAGGTCTTTAAAAAGAATCATGGTGTTACAACTGACAGTGTTATTAATCAGGTCAGAAAGCTGAATGTGGGTAACACTAACCAAACAAATAATGGTAATTCCAATGGTAACTCAAGAAATCATGAAAGACCTAACTTGATTAACACAGCTGATGTAATTTTTCCCTCTCATAAGTAAAGTAAAACCCAAGGCCCGAACCAACATCATAACTCCGGCCAAGGGGCAACAAACCATGGTTATAACATTAAACAACCAATACCAAAACTATAATCAAGGTTATAATCAGCAACAACAAGATGCTTATCAAAGGCCAATAAATTACGATCCTAGAAAATATTGTGGTTTCCATAAGGTTTGAGGTTATGATGATAGAACTTTACGCGATTGCAACATGTTTCTACAAAGACTTCCTGAAAACTAAAGACATCTCTTTGTAGACATGTTCTTAGCAAATTCAGAAACAAACCTACAGTCTGACTATACAGGACCCATATCTCCTCAAAATGCTAATGTAAGCATCTTTTGGGATCCACTCCCTATGCATCCTGATAATGTCAAAGTGAATCCTTATAACATAAACAAATGCATTCCTATAGGGAACAATGACCATGAGGCCTCAAATTCCAATAACTCTCGGGTTGCTCCTAACATCGGTTTGAAAAACAATATAAAGATCATGGGATTAATTAAGCTAGAAATTGAACTAGAAATCAATGCAACAACTCAGGCAAAGGAATAATTTACACAAATCCTACCTATTTTTTCCTCCTTGTAGGATGACATTCCTATAATCACAAAACTAGTAAAAGCCTGTTAGGATAAAATATTATTATCCTAAATATTAATTATGCATAGTTCAGTTATTTAATTAATTTTATTAATTAAATAATAATAGTTATTTTTTTATATGGTTAATCAACCATATTTTTCTTTTATACATACTGTTATATTGTTTTAAACAATATATTTGTTTTTATCTAATTGCTGCTTCCCGGATGTTATTGGAAGCTTATTCATTTTGGCAATTGGTTGCACCTGTGCAACTTATTCTCCTGTGTGTATTTGGCTGTGCAATATCTATAAATATTGCAGCCCGTTCTCTGTAATGGTTGATTGATTGAGATTAATAAAGTGATCAGGCTTCCGTCCCTATTTTTCAATCATCATTTGGTACCAAAGCGAGAATCTGGACCTGTGAAGGAGTGGAAAAAGAATGCAGCATATATAGAGAAGATTGGAGAAGAGTATGCAGTAATAGAGAGCCTATGCAACCTCTTGCAACCTCCCAGCCTCATCTCTGCCTTTCCACATCCCCCAGTTCGTTCCAGGTGTTTGGAACGCAAATTTTTTTTGCACTGGTGCACTCAGCACCAGGCAAAATTTGCAGCAGGTCACATCTGGCTGAGAAAGCAAGATCAAAATTGAGAGGGGTAGGTGTATAAGCCCAAAGGCAAAAAATTGCGAGGGGCAGCGTGTGTAAGGCACAAACCCCAGCCGCACCTAGAATTTGTTGTAGCTGGACCTGCGCACGTATTGTACTCCACTCGCCACGCACCTGCACTATAGTTTCCTCATGCCTCAGCCTGCACACATAGAAATCAACAAGCGGTGGATGAGTATCAAAAAGGTGACAAAATAAATACAGAGATCAAGATCCCACGCAACCTACTCCAAATCCACGCGTCGAACCTGCAAGCAAAGCAAATCACACAAAGAAAAACAACAGCCAAAGGAAAAAAAAATAGTCGACTCCACGCGGACCTGCGACCTGCATAGAAAGAAAAACAATTAAAAAAATAGCAGCCCAGCCAAAGCTTCAGCCTGTCCTCTCCATGCCAAAGCCTACAAAAAGAAAACAAAAAAAACACAGCTGCCAAAGCACAAAAAACAGCGGCCAAAACCAAAGGAAAAGCGGCCAAAGGAAAAGCAAACAAAAACAATAAGGAGGAGCGGCTAATATGAAGTTTCAGATCCGTTTTTTGATGCAAAGCCAAACCTAAATCACCTCTCACCAGCATGTGCCACGTGGAGGCTCTACAAGTCATCTATTTTTAAAGAGCTGAGTCAAATCTTGTTTTATTTAAATACAATATTGTCCATTTTACATTACAAATGCTTAAGCGGCCAAGTTGGATAGAGGGAAAGCCTTAGAAGTGGGAGGTGCATGGTTCAAATCCCACCCCCCAACTTCACATTTTGCATTTGGCGGAATTTTTGGCGAAACTGCTAAATTTAGCAAAAAATTTGAATTTAGTTATAACTAACTAAATTTAGCGGAGAAACCCCTAAGTTAGGGTTAAAAAAAAAAATCTCCCATCTGGTCTTTTTTTTCATTTCAGATATTTTTTGCAAAGGGAGACCTATCTAAAAATTGCATCTTCAGCTTCTTTTTTGCAATTTTTAGCATTTTGGGTCGTATTGGGCTCAGGAGGCCACCAGGACCCACAAAACAGAAATTTTTGCCTGCCATTCAAATTGTTCAGTTTTTTGAATGTAAATTGTATACTGCTACATATTGTACTAATTTGCAGGTTGCCATAGTCAACTGCAAAACTTTGTAATTGCTCAGAAACTGGCAGAATTGTAATCAAAAACAATAAAATTGGTTCTGTAACACTCACGAGATCCTAGATCTCATTCGCAGCGTTCGGTATATACAATGCCTCTAGGAAGCGCTTACGGGTAAAGCCTTCACGACTACTACTGCACTTAACGCCTAATATAGCTGCAACAACGTCATCTGGGCATCGTCTCTCTAAATTGACGGGGAGTAATAAGGTCACAATGCACACACTATGAACCATCCCATCCGTTTGTGAATGATTACAAGACATAAATCTAGACTAAGAAACTATCCAAGTATATAGCGAAGTTCCGCGCGCGTATGAGGATATTTCTTTGAGCCGGTGTCAATAATCGCACATACCCCATCAGTACTGTCTTGGTACTGTCGACACTAAAATTTTCCTCCATAATTTCTATTTCATTAATGTATGTATTAGGAATAGGATGTTGTTAAGTATAATTAGTAGTAGCATCTGATAGAAGATAACGGCACCGTCAGTACGGTGCTGCCAATAATGTGGAGTATGGTAACAGTCAAAGTACAATAAGAATGTTGTAAAAAGTAAATATTTTTCGTAAGTGGTCCAGTAATGTTAAAATGTCAAAGTTTGGGTAATTAGAGAAGTAGGGTCTACATGATTAGGAATTAGAAATATTATATTGGTAATAAGGACAAGGAGTGAGGTCATAAATATTTTATGTATTTTATTTGTAAAAAAGTCTAAAAATGTGGAACCCATGTAAAATGATAAGGGTTATCTTATCTTAAAGGATAAGCTTACATGTACAGATAAGAGTTAAGGTATGAAATATGATTCGTCAGAGTGGATTTCTTATCCTATCTTAGAGATAAGATGGATAAGCCTGGAAGTTCTATAAATAGAGAGGCCACCCCCTCTTTTAGCATAGAAGGAAGTAGTGAGAAATATTGTAGGAAGTGTGCGAAGGAAGCCATCAGTTTAAAGGTGTGTTGAAGAAGCCATTAAGAGGTGTAATTGTAAAGTTTCTCCCATAGCCTTGGTGAAATTCAAGTGAAGTCAATAACACTTGAAGTGCCTCATGGGTGAGATTGTAACAATTTCATGTTAATATTATAATTTACTTTGATATTTTAGATTTGTCATCATTCCGTCTTATCATAGTCGATGGTATTCTTGTGTTATGTTGTTGTTTTGTTTCTAGATTACATCCACCAAACTAAAGGCTGTGCATTAGTAAATAATCATAGCACAAGGAGTTCCCAGTGAAGAATTATCATAGTGCCGGATTGGTGATGACATTTTGGTTCCGTTGCCGAGACCATTCCTCGTTGGTGGATTTTCTGGAGAGAAATTCCCACTTAGTCAAAAATCAATTGGAGGGTAACCTTGTTTTTACTGTGCGTAGTAGTTACCATGGTAAAGTCATTTTTACCATGAATAGTAGTTACCATGATAAAGTCATTTTTGTTGTGAATAGTATTTATCACAGTAAAGTCACTTTTTACCGTGAATAGTATTTACCACAGTAACTTCACTTTTTATCGTGAATAGTGTTTACCACAGTAAAGTCAGTTTTTACCGCAGTAAGTCAAGTTTTACCATAGTTTACCGTGGTCATTTCTATTTTACTGTAGAAAGGTGTAAGCCACTTTCTAGTATCGAGGATAGAACTTGACGCGAGGCAACATGTTTCTACAAAGACTTCCTTCCTGAAACACTAAATACAAATCCTTTGTAACATGTTTCGTAGCATTCAGAACAACCTAACAGTCCTGACTAGACAGACCCATATCTCCTCAAACATGCTAAGTAAGCATCTTTGGAGCCACTCCCTAATGCATCCTGATAATGTCAATGATCCTATAACATAAACAATGCTTCTATAGGGAACCATGACCATGAGGCCTCAAATTCCAATACTCGCGGTTGCTCCTAACATGGTTTGAAAAAACATAATAAAGATGAATGGGATTAATTAAGCTAGAAATTGACCTAGAAATCAATTCAACACTCAGGCAAAGGCCTCCTTTACACAATCCTACCATTTTTTTCCTCCTTGTAGATGACATTCCTATAATCACAAAACTAGTAAAGCCTTTAGATAAATATTATATCCTTAAATATTAATTCATTCATAGTTTCAGTTATTTAAGAAATTTTATTAATTAAAATAATAATAGTTATTGTTTTTATATGTTAATCAACCATATTTTCGTTTATACACTGTTATATTGTTTCTGCACCAATATAATTGTGTTTTTATATCATTTTTCTGCTTCCCGGATGTTATTGGAAGCTTAGCATTTTGGCAAGGGTGGTGCACACCTGTGGCAACTTATTTCCTCCTTTTTATTTGGTCGTGCATGATCTTAAATATTGCAGCCGTTCTCTGTAATGGTTGATTGATTGAGATTAATAAAGTGATCATGCTTCCGTCCCGATTTTTCAATCATCATTTGGTACCAAATCGAGAATCTGGACCTGTGAAGATTGGAAAAGTGCAGCTATATAGAAAGATTGGAAAGAGTAAAGCAGTAAATAGAGAGCCTAGGCAACCTCGTGCACGCCCCTCCTCATCTCTGCCTTTCCACATCCCCCAGTTTCCGTCCAGGTGTTTGAACGCAAATTTTTTTTTGGCACTGGTGCACTCCCGGTCCCAAAAAAAAAAAACCAGCAAAATTTGCAGCAAGTCACATCTGGCTGAGAAAGCCAGATCAAAATTGAGAGGGGTAGGTGTTAAGCCCAAAGGGCAGAAAATTGCGAGGGGCAGCGTGTGTAAGGCACAACCCCAGCCGCACCGAGAAATTGTTGTAGCTGGACCTGCTGCCAGTAAAAACACGGATCCACGCACTAACCCGTATTGTACTCCACTCGACCCGCACCTTCCCTAAGTTGCCTCATGCCCCTCACCTGCACACAGAGAAATAACAAGCGGTGGATGCGTACAAAAAGGTGACAAATAAATACAGAGATCAGAGCCCACGCAAACCTACCCAACTCCACGCGTCGAACCTGCCAAGCAAAGCAATCCCCAAAAACACAATGAAAACAACAGCCAAGGAAAAAAAAATAGTCGACTCCAAACGCGGACGCCGCGACCTGCATAGAAAAGAAAAACAATTAAAAAATACACACCCCCAGCCAAAGCTTCAGCCTGTCCTCATCTGCCAAAGCCTACAAAGTAAAACAAAAAAACACAACAGCTGCCAAGCACAAAAAACAGCGGCCAAAACCAAAGGAAAAGCGGCCAAAGGAAAAGCAAACAAAAACAATAAGGAGGAGCGGCTAATATGAAGTTTCCAGATCCGTTTTTTTGATGCAAAGCCAAACCTAATCACCTCTCACCAGCATGTGCCACGTGGAGGCTCTACAAGTCATCTATTTTTAAAGAGCTGAGTCAAATCTTTGTTATTTAAATACAAATATTGTCCATTTTACATTACAAATGCTTAAGCGGCAAGTTGGATAGAGGGAACGCCTTTAGAAGTGGGAGGTGTGCATGGTTCAAATCCCACCCCCCAACTTCACATTTTGCATTTGGCGGAAATTTTTGGCGAAACTGCTAAATTTAGCAAAAAATTTGAATTTAGTTAACTAACTAAATTTAGCGGAGAAACCCCTAAGTTAGGGTTAAAAAAAAAAAATCTCCCATCTGGTCTTTTTTTTTCATTTCAGATATTTTTTTGCAAAGGGAGACCTATCTAAAAATTGCACTCTTCAAGCTTTCCTTTTTTGCAATTTTTAGCATTTTGGGTCGTATTGGGCTCAGGAGGCCACCAGGACCCCACAAAACAGAAATTTTTGCCTGCCATTCCAATTGTTCAGTTTTTTTGAATGTAAATTGTATACTGCTACATATTGTACTAATTTGCAGGTGTGCCATAGTCAACTGCAAACTTGTAATTGCTCAGAAACTGGCAGAATTGTAATCAAAAACAATAAAATTGGTTCTGTAACACTCACGAGATCCTAGATCTCATTCGCAGCTGTCGGATATATACAATGCCTCAGGAAGGCTTACGGGTAAAGCCTTCACGACTACTACTGCACTTAACGCCTAATATAGCTGCAACAACGTCATCTGGGCATCGTCTCTCTAAATTGACGGGGAGTAAGTAAGGTCACACTGCACACACCTATGAACCATCCCATCCGTTTTGTGAATGATTACAAGACATAAAACTAGACTAAGAAACTATCCAAGTATATAGCGAAGGTTCCGCGCGAGTCGTATGAGGATATTCTTTGAGCCGGGTGTCAATAATCGCACATACCCATCAGTACTGTCTTGGTACTGTCGACACTAAAATTTCCTCCATAATTTCTATGTCATTAATGTATGTATTAGGAATAGGATGTTGTTAGTATAATTAGTAGTAGCATCTTGATGAAGATAACGGCACCCGTCAGTACGGTGCTGCCAATAATGTGGAGTATGGTAACAGTCAAAGTACAATAAGAATGTTGTAAAAAGTAAATATTTTTCGTAAGTGGCTCCAGTAATGTTAAATGTCAAAGTTTGGGTAATGAGAGAAGTAGGGTCTACATGATTAGGAATTAGAAATATATATTGGTAATAAGGACAAGGAGTGAGGTCATAATATTTTATGTATTTTATTTGTAAAAAGTCTAAAAAATGTGGAACCCATGTAAACTGATAAGGGTTATCTTATCTTACAAGGATAAGCTTACATGTACAGATAAGAGTTAAGGTATGAAATATGATTCGTCAGAGTGGATTTCTTATCCTATCTTAGAGATAAGATGGATAAGCCTGGAAGTTCTATAAATAGAGAGGCCACCCCCTCTTTTAGCATAGAAGGAAGTAGTGAGAAATATTGTAGGAAGTGTGCGAAGGAAGCCATCAGTTTAAAGGTGTGTTGAAGAAGCCATTAAGAGGTGTTGTAATTGCTAAAGGTTTCTCCCATAGCCTTGGTGAAATTCAAGTGAAGTCAATAACCACTTGACGTGCCTCATGGGTTGGATGATTGTAACAATTTCATGTTAATATTATAATTTACTTTGATATTTTAGATTTGTCATCATTCGTCTTATCATAGTCGATGGTATTCTTGTGTTATGTTGTGTTTTGTTTTCTAGATTACATCCACCAAACTACAGGCTGTGCATTAGTAAATAATCATAGCACAAGGAGGTCCCAGTGAAGATTATCATAGTGCCGGATTGGTGATGACATTTTGGGTTCCGTTGCCGAGACCATTCCTCGTTGGTGGATTTTCTGGAGAGAAATTCCCACTTAGTCAAAAATCAATTGGAGGGTAACCTTGTTTTTACTGTGCATAGTAGTTACCATGGTAAAGTCATTTTTACCATGAATAGTAGTTACCATGGTAAAGTCATTTTTGCTGTGAATAGTATTTACCGCAGTAAAGTCACTTTTTACCATGAATAGTATTTACCGTAGTAACTTCACTTTTTACCGTGAATAGTATTTACCGCAGTAACTGCACTTTTTATCGTGAATAGTGTTTACCACAGTAAAGTCAGTTTTTACCGCAATAAGTCAAGTTTTACCATAGTTTACCATGGTCATTTCTATTTTACTGTAGAAAGGTGTAAAATCACTTTCTAATATAGTGATTCCAATTATTTGTACACATAAGTCTTGTTTGATTGTACTTGTGAGTTGGTATTTCACGGTGGTTACTTTTGAAAATGGGAAAGATTCCTATGTTTTTTCAGCTCAATCTAATGAAGATGCTTCTTCTTTCATTCAAGAGTTTAAGCGATCATGTATTTGTAATGGCCTTATAAGAAGGGAACAATGGACTGAATTTTTTCCTACCTTTTTGGATGGTTCAAGCACTTAGGTGGTTTGAAACACTAGGTGATAATGTGAAAAATTCATGGGATTTATTAACTGAAATTTTTCTTGAAGAATTTGGTGAACAACAGAAATATGCAGATCTCATGATCGAGATCAAAAAAGCTATCCCAAGGAGAGAAGGAGAAGATAAGGGATTATCATGCTCGTGTTTTAGAGCTAAGGAGGAAGCTCGATGCCCAGATCCGGAAGGAAGGACTAGTGGATAGGTTGATGAATGGCATGGATAATCTCCTCTGTAAGCACTTCATTCTTGGGATGAAGCCAGAGATCAGACAACGAGTGAAGTATGACCGCCCAGCTACCATTGAACAAGCAAAGGAGATTGCAAGAAGGCAAGAAGAAAGCATGGAAGAGGAGCCCAAAGAAATTGTTGCTAAAGTAGAGCCTACACCAGCACCTTTGGTCCAGAATCCACAACCACTCCCAGTGAGCACAAATATTTCTCCTAGTACATCTACTGAGTATGAAGATCTGCTCAAAAGGATGGGTCAGTTAACTATTAATCTTCTTCAAGGAAAGGAATTTAGTTCTCAGGGAGGAGATAGAGGTCCAAAAAGAAATATTTCTGAAGTTGTTTGTTATGGTTGTTATAAAAAGGGTCATTATAAGTATAATTGTCCAGATAGAGCTTCTACATCTGGTAAAGGAGATAATGATAAAGGAAAATCACCTATGAATTCTTTTGATGTAGTAGATAAGAGCAGAAATAATGAAGTACATGTGTTTGTAACAAAAAGAAAGAAAGAAAAAGATAATCAAGATGGAAATGATCCTAAGAAGATGAAAGAAGAAACTAGTAAGAAACATAGGAGAAGAAAGTTGGGGTGTGTAGGATTTTCTGATTTCACAGGGGCAAGGACCATACTCCATCTTGGAAGATCTATCCAAAAGGCCTGCAAATATTACATATGGTCAACTCTTGGCTATGTCTTCTGAGAAGAGGCGGGAGTTGCGATGTGGACTCAATGCTCGAAGAAGGAAGGAGGTTGAGGTCCCTGTTTTGGAGGCAGAGGCAGATCCCTATGCTCCACAAGCTGAGGTATTATGTAATGGTATTTCAATTCATGATGTCTTAGTTGATGGAGGTGCTGCAGTTAATATAATGACCCAGTCTGTAATGAA
Source organism: Taxus chinensis (assembly GCA_019776745.2). Taxonomy (NCBI): domain Eukaryota; kingdom Viridiplantae; phylum Streptophyta; class Pinopsida; order Cupressales; family Taxaceae; genus Taxus; species Taxus chinensis. The sequence continues at coordinate 206,865,892 of CM034155.1, forward strand.
TATGTTGGGTTTAAAAATTGATCGCCCTTTAACACTTATGTTAAGGTCATTAAATAAGGGAAAAACTAAACCAGAAGGTGTAGTTTCAAATGTGGCGATATCTGTTATGGGTGTGGTATGTGTGGGTAGAATTTTTAGGTGATGAAAAATGGTACTGTTGCGTACCCAATGCTGCTAGGAAGACCATGGCTAAGGAGAGTTCATGCAAGAAACTACTGGAATGAAGGTTTCATGACACTTGGACGTGGTAGAGAGAGGGTGAAGATAAATGTCATCCCTCGACATCATAAGGCAGAACCTGTGGATTCAAGTGATGAAACTGATGATTGGACATCCTCTGATTACTCTAGTACCAATGAAGTGGACACTGAAGATGAAGAAAGCGAGGTGGATGTTTCAGTCATGGATATCCTTCCAGTCACACCAACTCATGACCCCATAAAATTATATGAAGAAGAAGTTGATGATCGTCTCCAATAAATAAAGATTGGTGATGCTGTGATGGAGAGTGAGAAGGAATCCTACCTCCAGCTCTTTTAAAGGTACATACACCTATTCATTTTTGATTACAAGGAACTCCGTCAAGTAAGTTGGGTTAGAACATTGTATTGAGCTGGTAGATGGTGTTAAGCCCATAAAGCAAATGCCATATAGAATGAATCCTAATTTTTCCAAGACTGTAAAAGAAGAAATAGATAAGTTGCTTGATGCAGGATTCATATTTGCTGTGGAGAATTCAGAATGGGTTTCTCCCATTGTGATCTCAATAAAAAAGAATGAGAAGCTACGCATTTGTGTTGATTACAGGAAGCTCAATAAGGCAACAAAGAAGGATCATTACCCTCTTCCATTCTCAGATCAGATCTTGGACGAAGTAGCTGGCCAAGAGTGTTATAGTTTTGCTGATGGATATAGCGGATACAACCAAGTCCGTATAGTGGAGAAAGATCAGCTAAAGACCACGTTCACCACTCCTTGGGGAACGTTTGCTTATAGAGTTATGCCTTTTGAGGTTGTGTAATGCTCCAGCAACATTCCAGCGTTTGATGAATAGGGTGTTCGAACCCTACATTGGGACCTTCATCAGAGTATTTCTGGATGATTTTTGGATCTATGGGAGCAAGTTGGACCACCTGCACCAGATGGAGACATCATTTGAAAGGTTAGATGAAGCACAAGCCTCACTAAACCCTACAATAGTGTGTCTTTGGATGTTCTAAATGCGTTTTGTTAGAGGCATGTTGTATCCAGAGATGGTATTGGTACTGATCCTGATAAAGTTTCAAACATCAAAGATTTACCATTTCCTCTTAATAGAAGTAAGTTGAGATCATTTTTAGGCCATGTGGGTTACTATAGAAGGTTCATCAAGAATTTCTCAAAGATTGCACAGCCACTAACCCAGTTCTTGAAGAAGGATGTTACTTATGAACCAGGAAATAAGGCACATGAAGCTTTTGGACAATTGAAGGAAGCCCTGGTGTCTTCACCTGTTTTGAAGAATCCAGATTGGAGCAAGCCATTCATTGTGTACACTGATGCCTCAGATGCAGCACTAGGAAGTACTTTGAGCCAAAAGTATGAAAATGGGAATGAACATCCAATTTACTTTGTGAGCAGACAAATGAGCAGGTGCTGAGGTAAATTATACTGTAACTGAAAAAGAGGCTTCTGGCTATCATTTTTGCTATAAAGAAGTTTAGAAATTACTTGCTAGGGAAAAAATTTCTAGTTGTAACAGATCATCATGCTCTAAAATATATTGTAAATAAGCCTAACCCATCAAGAAGGATAGCAAGATGGATAATTTTGCTACAAGAGTTTGAATTTGATATTATAGATAGGCCAGGAAAGAAGCATGTCAATGCAGATGCACTCTCTCGAGCCTATGATGGTTTAGGATTATCTTGTGATGATGATGATTTCCCCGATGCAACATTGTTATCCCTTGACACAATCCCTAGTGAATACATAGATATTTGGAATTATCTGAATGAATTCAAGTTTCCTGATGGTGCCAATGCGAATACTAAGAGAAAGATTACTCAAGCCAGTCATCCATATTCTATTCTGCATGGAGTATTATTTCGAATAGGACCTGATGGACAGTATAAGAGGGCAGTTGGACGTGATCAAGGGAAGGAACTGCTAGAAGAATTCCACAATGGTACATGTGGAGGGCACTTCTCTAGACAACTTACAGCAAGAAGGATCTTGGATGCAGGTTATCACTGGCCCACTCTTTTTAAAGATTGTTATAATTATTGTAAGACATGTGATATTTGTCAAACACATGGTAACCGTAAGACTTCATCAGCTCCATTATGTCCTATTCTTCCCCTTGGTCCCTTTGAAAAGTGGGGAATAGACATTGTAGGTCCACTTCCAACTACATCACGCCAAAATAAGTATATTGTAGTTGCCACAGATTATTTAACCAAGTGGGTTGAAGCTAGGCCATTGAAAACAACTTCCATGGATGAAGTGGCAAGGTTCATGTATGAACGCATTGTCACCAGATTTGGTTGCCCATTAGAAATTGTAAACGATCAAGGAAGCCACTTCATTAATGAGGTGGTAGAAGCCCTAGTCAATAAGTTTTCTATTAAGCACAGGAAGGCAACAACATACAAGCCAAGCACAAATGGACAGGTGGAACGAACAAATTTTGTGTTGTGTCAAATTCTAGCAAAAGATGCAGCCTTGCAGGTACATAAATGGGATAAAAGGATTCATGCAGCATTGTGGGCATATAGGGCAACATCAAAGTCAGCAACAGGATACTCCCCATTTCAGTTGGCCTATGGCATTGATCCAGTTCTTCCTATTGAGTTTGATATTCCCACTGTGAGAGTTATGAAAAATGAAAGGATGGATGAAAGTGATTTAGTAAAAGAAAGGTTGGTACATCTTCATTTGCTGGAGGAAATGAGAGAAATAGCAAAGGATACAAGCCATAAGAAGAAAATGAAGCAGAAGGAATACTTTGATCAAAAGATCCGGTGGTCTCCATTTCATGTGAATGACTTGGTTCTAGTATATGATTCCAGATACAAAAAAAGAAGACAGAGAAAATTTCTTCCAAAATGGATGGGGCCCTACAAAATAGCAGCTGTGCATGAAAATGGTACGTACCGACTGGAGGAATTGGATGGCACTCCCATTACGAAATGGGTCAACCACGACAAGTTGAAGATTTTCCAAGCACCAGAAGAGTCTACTCCGAGGATGGAGTAGAAGCTAGGAAGGGGGAAGATGTCGACACTAAAATTTTCCTCCATAATTTCTATTTCATTAATGTATGTATTAGGAATAGGATGTTGTTAAGTATAATTAGTAGTAGCGTCTGATAGAAGATAATGGCGCCGTCAGTACGGTGCCGCCAATAATGTGGAGTACGGTAACAGTCAAAGTACAATAGGAATGTTGTAAAAAGTAAATATTTGTCGTAAGTGGTCCGGTAATGTTAAAATGTCAAAGTTTGGGTAATTAGAGAAGTAGGGTCTACATGATTAGGAATTAGAAATATTATATTGGTAATAAGGACAAGGAGTGAGGTCATAAATATTTTGTGTATTTTATTTGTAAAAAGTCTAAAAATGTGGAACCCATGTAAAATGATAAGGTTTATCTTATCTTAATAGATAAGCTTACATGTACAAATAAGAGTTAAGGTATGGAATATGATTCGTCAAAGTGGATTTCTTATCCTATCTTAGAGATAAGATGGATAAGCCTGGAAGTTCTATAAATAGAGAGGCCACCCCCCTCATTTAGCATAGAAGGAAGTAGTGAGAAATATTGTAGGAAGTGTGTGAAGGAAGCCATCAGTTTAAAGGTGTGTTGAAGAAGCCATTAAGAGGTGTAATTGTAAAGTTTCTCCCATAGTCTTGGTGAAAGGCAAGTGAAGTCAATAACACTTGAAGTGCCTCATGGGTGAGATTGTAACAGTTTCATGTTAATATTATAATTTATTTTGATATTTTAGAATTGTCATCATTCTGTCTTATCATAGTCGATGGTATTCTTGTGTTATGTTGTTGTTTTGTTTCCAAATTACATCCACCAAACTAAAGGCTGTGCATTAGTAAATAATCATAGCACGAGGAGTTCCCGGTGAAGAATTATCATAGTGCCGGATTGGTGATGACAGGACCACGTATTGAATTCTTTCGCGTACGTTAATGCCTCTTTCACGTACCGTGGGGTATATAGAAAGGGCGAGCTTCTTCCACGTACCGAAGGGTATATTCGAAGGGTGCGTATATAGAAAGGTTCAGTATATCAGACTGATGGTATATAGATTGGGAGACCTAATACTTGGAGTGTTAAGAGCCAAACCCTATCAATGATATTTGTAAAATGGGCACCAATGCCCTCAAAATTTTTCTTCTGGATTCACAATTGCTCAGAGGAAGAAACTATGCTGCATGGAAGAAAAAAATAAAGACACAACTTGAGTTTGAAGAGATCTGATTTGTTGTGAATGGTACTCTGACCAGATCAACCACTGATACAACACAACAGTGACAGATTGATAAATCAGATCAGGAGGCCAAACTCATCATCTTGTTTGGAGTGTCCGATGATGTGCAACCCCACATTTGAGATGCCAAAACAGCAAAAGAAGTGTGGGATAAATTCAGCACATTATACGAGGCCAAGAACAAGAATGTCATACTGAATTTGCAGAGTTAGTTACATACACTGAAGTTTAAACAGAATGAGAAAATTGGAGCTTTTTTAAGAAGAGTTGCAGAATTGAGGGCTTCACTTTTAGCCCTAGGGGAACTAGTCACAGATGATGCTCTCGTTCCCATTGTTTGAGAGCACTCCCATCTTCTTACCGCATTTTTTTCACAACACTAAATGTGACAGATACAACAGTTGGTTTTGACAAACTGGTAAAACCTACTGCAACAAGAGGAAGCAATTAACAATAAGGATGATGAAGAGAAGCAGGAAATGTCTGTTATCCAAAATTCACCCCCCAGGGTAATTTTGATAACATGCATCAGAATATTCAAGTCCCAGGTAAATTGATTGATTCAGAGCAAACATCATGTTTCTGGGGTTCCCTCAGATTTTTTCTAACTCCCCTGGCCAAAGAAGGAAAGAGCAAGCTCTGAGAAAATGTGAAAAAATTGCAGAAGGCAAGTAGGTTGATCCAAGAATTTTTTTTGAAAATCAGCTAAGTCCTAGTCCCCGGGACAGTTGGGACATTTGGGACGTCAAGGCGCAGATCGGCCGAAAAGCCTCCAGGCGGCCCAAACAGCAAAGGGACATATGGGACAAGGGTACGCGAAGGACCCAAACCGGCCGGTTCGGCCAGAACGGGGAATTGTAGCACCGGAACAGTCAGACCAGAAGTACGCGGCGGACGTGGAAAGCCGGTTCGGCCGAAGGAGAAAAAATGACTAACTACTGAGCGGGACAGTCTGGAACAAGAGTACGCGAAGGACCCGAACCGACTGGCTCGGCCGAAATGAGAACAAACAGTCCGGAAGCAAATGGGACATCTGGGCCGCGAGGACGCGAACCGGCCGAATCGGGCGAACCAGAAGAATTTGTCCCGCGAAGCACAGGGACATTTGGGACAAATGGACGTGAACCAGCCAGTTCGGCCGAAACAAGAAACTTCAACACAAGGAAAACTGGGACATCCGGGACAAATGGACGTGGTGGACGCGAAAGAGCCGAAAGGGCCGAGAACCAACCAGATCATGACACGTGTCGCAGGGAAAGAGTCTAAAGGTCAAAGGGAAAATTTTGAGGGGTCAGCCCGAGCCAATCAAAAGAGGACACGTGTCCTATGGAACAGGGAATGTGGAGCTCGGGAAGGAGTTAGAGAATTTGGCATGAGTTTTGGCCGAAAAGCTAGAAGCCAAGGTCTCCCCCGCGCCCCTGTCAGCCAATCAATGCATGCCACGTGTCCAAGTTTAAGGGGCCCACAAGGAAATTTTAAAAGAAAGCCCGCCGAAAGGTAGAGGAGAGAGAATCATGCGACCAATCAATGTGTGCCACGTGTCATCCAGGTGGCAGAGCGTGGGAAAGATTTCAAAACATGTTTTCGCCTGTTTTGTGCCCTAAAACTTCAGACCTCCATAACTTTCGATCCAGAGCTTGGATTTGCACGTTCTTTATATCAACAGAAATCTTATGAAATTCTCTACATGATTCTGGGATCAATCTCAAATTTTGGTGTAGTATGGAGAGAGAAAATTGAGAAACGGCTCTGACGCGTGATAATGGCCAGAAGCGACGTTTCAACAACCAATTTTAATGCACATGGGTCGCATTCTTCTTCAGCATGGCCAGAAGTGATGTCTCAACCACTGATTTTAGTGAAGAATGCATTTTGGTCAATGGTTGGGCTGATTACATGTTTTCCTATGTTTTCTGTCTCCTGGGCTCGACCCATGCATTGTATAAAGCTAGATTTGGCTCATTTTAGATAGGAGATAACAAGTTGCTCATCTTTTCTGTTCTGCCCTCCCTTCTTTTCTTCTCTAGGGTTGAAAATGGATCTCAAACCTCCTCGCTGCTCTGTAATGGCGTTTTTGCCTTTTACTAATGGAATGATGTTCTGTGCAAACTTCTGGAGCAAAAAAACATGTTTTGTGATGCATCTGTCCATCCTTGCTCGTTTTTGCTTGTTCTCTTCTTGCCTCTCTTCATTGCAGGTATTTGTGCATGTTTGAATGTTCATTGCAGGTCTGGAGCTGTGTTCATGGAGTTTTGGGACATTTTCTGTGTGAAATCTATCCTTGGGCCTGTGATGCATCTGTCCATCCTTCCCATTGCTCACCTCTCTTTGTCCCATGGTAGTTTTGATAGAGGTTCAACATTCTCCTTCTCTGGTGTATCACCGTTTTAGTGTAGGCTTTTGCTATTTTTCCCTTCTTCTCTCTCTCTCTCTCTGTCTCCTTGGCATGGTTAGATTAGGATTAGATTAGCTTGCCTGCACTGGAATAGCTTGTGGCAGGTAGTTTAGGAGTAGAAACCAGCCTTCTCTGGAGATTCCTTTCTCATTTTACAGGTCCCACACCTGGAGAAAGGATTCAATGTTGTGCAATCACACTGGATGCCTGAGTGATCAACCTAGAAGCCTGATCTGCATCCAAGGGGTGCTGTGATTTTGCATCAACAATGTCTTCACATCAAAAAAGGAAAGGAAAAGGTAAAGGAAAACCTAATTCCTATAAGAAGTCCCAACATCAAAATCAGTTTCATGGGGACAATCAACAGAAGAAGCAATGTCCTATCTGCAAAAGAGGACATGACTTAAAAGATTGTTGTTATAAAACTTACAAGAAAGGTTCATCCAGCAACTCTGGACCACAACAACAAAAATATTACAAGGGACATTCTAACAAAAATTACGGGAAGAAAAAGGGGGGAAAAGAAGACCCCACCAGCTAGGTAATATTGCTGAGCAACAAGACCAGTCAAACAATGAAGACTTCTTGTTCACTTCTTGCTCAAGTGAACCATCCACATCATCTAGTGTTGTCTAGTATGTTGATTTGGGATCCACTTGACACATGAACATCCACAGAGACTGGTTTATTTTAATGAGGTACACACCATCGAAAAATCATGTTTCGTTGGGAGATGATTCTTCATATACAGTTCAGGGGATTGGAAACATTTCTCTACCCCTTGGTTCACGTAAATGTAGACTATCATATGTCCTATATGTCCCTAGGTTGACAAAGAATATTCTTTCAGTTAGTCAACTCCTAGTTCACAACCTGAAAATTGACTTTGATATTAAATCCAGCAAGAAAACGTGCTTGATTTGAGATAAATCATGAGGCTTACAAATAATTGCAAAAGCCTCCAATGTGGGATTCATGTTCCAACTTGATTTTGTTCACAAAGATGATCAAAAACGTGTGGCTAAAAACTCCACCTCAACACAGTTGTGGCATTGGAGATTTGGTCATGTAAGTTTCAAATATCTCGAAACACTTCGCCGGTGTAATATGGTACATGGGCTACCTTCTCTTCAGAAGGATACAGAAAAATGTCCTCACTACCTAGTAGGTAAACAACACAGAGTTTCATTCCAGTGGAGTACATTTTGATCTCATGGTAAACTTTACCTGGTTCATACCGATCTTTGCGGTCCAATGCAGCCAAGTCATTTTGGGTTCCAGTACTCCATGCTTTGTGTTGACGAATATTCGTGGAAAATGTGGATTTTCTATCTTCACAAGAAAAGTGAAGCATTTGAAACCTTCAAAAATTTCAAAGTTACAATTGAGAAAGAAACTCAAAAACTACCTACAAACTCATGGGATTCACCAGTGATGAGTTTAGAAACTACCTACAAACTCACGGGAATCATCGACAAATGCCTCCTCCACACACAACGCAGCAAAATGGTGTTTTTAAGAGAAGAAATCATACTATCATGGAAATGGTGCGATGCATGATCGATGATTCTGGACTTGCAAATACATTTTGGGTAGAAGCAGCAAAGACAACAATGTATTTGTTGAACAGAGCACCCACAACTGCTCTTGATGGAATAACACCACAAGAAGCATGGTCAAAAATGAAACCTTCCATTGCACACCTCAGAGTATTCAGGTGCAAAGGAAGCATGCACATACCCAAATAGAACAGAAATAAATTGGATATGAAGTCACAAAAACTCATGTTCATTGGGTATAGTGAAGAGACTATTGGGTATAGATTGATGGATCCTAAGACCAGAAAAGTCTACACCAGCATAGATGTAGAGTTTTTTGAGAAGAAGGAAGCAGAGACTCCTCCTCCAGACTCACAAGATGTAGATTTTTCACCTGTTGTAAAAATTGAAGCTGATGTTCCCTCAGAAGATGAAAGTAATGATGGGGATGATGGTGTTAATCAGATAGAACCATGACCCATGGGAATAGTTCAGCGTATGCCTAAATGGTATACAAGTACATTACAAGATGCAATATTGGATGCTCCACCGGATACATCCACCCCTGGACCATGGACTCACAGTAAAGCAAGAAAAGAAGTTAAATTTTCTTTGATGAGTAGATTTATTGAATAAGATGAGCCCTCTATAGTCCAAGAAGCCCTACAGTCAAAAGCTTGGAAAGATGCCATGGATTCTGAATATCAATCAGTGATGAAGAATAACACTTTGTAGCTTATCAATCTTCCACCAGGGAAGAAACCCATTGGATGCAAATGGATATTCAAAACGAAGTACAAAGTAGATGGGATAGTGGACAAGTACAAAACAAGACTTGTAGCAAAGGGGTATGCACAAAAAGAAGGCATTGACTATGAGGAGACATTTTCTCCCACAGCTAAGATCAAAACGATCAAGATGATCTTTTCTCTAGCTGCTCAGTTTGGATGGAAAGTTCACCAAATGGACATAAAAAGTGCCTTCCTAAATGGAGATTTACAAGAATAAGTCTACATGACTCAACCTTAGGGATATGTTGTACCTAGTCAAGAAGTAAAGGTATGCAGACTTAGAAAATATCTGTATGGTCTAAAACAAACACCCCAGGCATGGTACATCAAGATTGATGAGCATATCGTACAACATGGATTCGTTAGAAATCCATACGATCCCAATCTCTACCTCAAAAAGCAAGGGGGGAGATGGTGATTATTTTTGTCTATGTCGATGATCTAGTCATCACTAGTAGTTCAGTGAGGATGATCGATGCAACGAAGAAAGATCTTAATCGATTGTTCGACATGACCGATCTCGGGCTGATGCACTATTGTCTTGGATTAGAAGTGTGGCAGAAAGAGAATCATATTTTTGTTTCTCAGATAAAATATACCAAGAATACGATTGAGAATTTTAGGATGATGGATTGCACACAAATTGCTACACCGATGGAGAACAGATTGCAGCTATCTCGTTCAGATCCATCTCCTGAGGTAAGTGCCACTCTCTATCGACAGCTGATCAGGAGTCTCATTTACCTAACCTACACTAGACCAGATATCATCTTTGGTAGTGAACTATCTATCCAGGTTCATGCAGGAACCCAAAGTTTTTCATTGGAAAGCAGCAAAGTGCATTTTGAGATATCTCAAAGGATCAGTGGATCTTGGTCTAGAATACAAGAAGAACGAAAACTTCTTCTTGACTGGATATTCGGATTCAGATCATGTAGGTAACATTCATGATAGAAAATCCACTTCTGGATTTGTTTTCTTTATGGGATCCAGACCAATATCATGGGGAAGTAAGAAACAACACTTTGTTTCTCACTCTTCCATAGAAGATGAGTATCATTCTGCAGGAGAAGCTATCTGTGAAGCGATTTGGCTACGTTACATACTAGAAGGACTTGGAATACCACAGGAGAAACCGACCACCATGTATGTTGACAATGAAGGTGTTCTCAAACTTGTTCGCAATCCAGTGTTTCATGAGATAAAAAAGCACATTGAGGTTCATGTTCATTTCATATGAGAACATGTGTTGAAGCACAACATCCAGCTTCAGTTTTTTCTAACTGCTAAACAATGAGTAGATATTTTAACAAATTGACTTGCACATGATAAGTTCAAGTTGTTCAGAGAGTTCCTCTCCTCATCTCTTCAGACAATACACAATTAAGGGGGGGAATGTTAGGATAAAATGCATATTATACCTAATATAGGTTAATTTATGCATAGTTTAATTATTTAATTAATGGTTATTAATTAAATAATTGTTATATGGTTATATGGTTCATTCATAACCATATATTGTTTTTTATACAGAGTAACATTATTTGTTATATTGTTTTAACAATATATTTGTTTTTATTCATTATTTGTGCTTCCCAGATGTTTTTGGAAGCTACTGCATGTAATTTAGGAATTGGTTGCACCTGTGCAACTTAATTCTTTGTTTGTATTTGGCTGTGCAATATCTATAAATATTGTAGCCCATTCTATTGTAATAGTTGATTTGATTGAGATTAATAAATATTATCAGGCTTCCGCCCCTATTGCTCAATCTATAACGATTCTGGGAATCCTCAAGGGAAAGGCATTGAATGGATATCAATTTTTTCCAGATTGGTTTTGAACCAAAACCAATAAAGTAATTAAATGAGTCATGCGGTGTCGGTCAGGTCCATGTAGAGTGGGATCTTGAGCCTTAGGGGCACATGTCCATGTACAATTTTGACATTACTCTGGGACTAGGATGCATATGGACTTGCATTACCAGAAATGATTGAATCATTCTCCCTTTTTAGTACATGCTAGAATTAATGTACAAGGGTTTCCCCTAAATACCATCAGTACTAGTAGGAAGTAGTTATAATTGAGGAACTCATAATGATTATAATTTCCATGATATACTGATCTATGAGGTGGCCGGTTCACCCATGTGTCTCCCTTGGTAAATAATTTAAACTAGAATATGGTGTCATGGTCACTTTTTCATTGAATGTCATTCTCAACCTTTTAGAATATACAATCCTAATATTGGATCAAATATAAATGCTTTATCATTATCATAATAGTTTTTTATTTTGTTACAGTTCGCATGATTCAATGCCAAATACACTTTTCTATTTTGTCACAGTTAATAGAATAACTTGAATTCCCCCATGGTTGAAGTGTTTTTATCTTGTAAATGGAATTAGTCATAGAGTGAAATCTAATTTTCATAGCAGGAGAAGTTAGTTCTCTTCTCTAACATCTCTCTCTATCTTATCTGACTCATGCAATTGGATAATTATCTTAGTAAAATAGATATTTCCTAGTAATATCTTCTATTTATATTTACCCAATAACTAGTGAACCATTATGACTTACATTCCAAGGAGCTTATTGCGTAAACTATTTTATGTCAATGATGATGAATTATAATTCGTCAATCACATCTTAACCTTTCCAAATCCCATGGAGTGAGTGGAGGATTTTTATTCTGTTAACAATGTTCGTTTTGGTTTTCTTGCTAGGATAGCTACTATTCTCTCTAAATGTCTTTGAAATCTATCAATTCCTCATTCAGAAACTTGAATGGATCCCTTAAAGAAGTTATGAGGGATATTCTTATTTGACTTGTTAAAATATAATGAAATACCATTTTTATCAAATAAATTATTGAAACAAATTCCTACCCAAAGGTTATGGAGACAAGCAAGTTATTTTCCCTTGTCTTTCTGAAGGTTCTCCCTATGATTCTTTTTTGGACAAAATTTAGTTTTGTGAGTTGACATAAAGAAAGTAGGAATATGTTAATGAATAGGAATACTAGCACATTTCAAGTGTAATCCCTAGATGGCATGTGAGTTCTATTCCAGTCCTTGTGTAATTTAGAGGATGAACATGGTTTAGAATATCATGTATGATCAATTCCATGGGAATGGGACCTTATAGTACCATATTTCCCTAAGGGTTATGTAAAGTCATGATTCTTCACCTTAAACTAAATGAGTTAATAGTCATGCTAAACCTTACAGGGAATGGGCTAAGATATCAATGACAGGTTTTTTCTCAGCCATACCTCTATCAAATAGAACTCAGGAGATTTTATTGAAAAATAGTATACACAATCATGTGTAGGGTGTTTATTTTAAACCTTTTTTGACAATTCAAGTTACCATTATGATTAATAATAGAATCTTCAAAGATTGGAGAGTTCAAGTTTCTCTGATGTTCTCAAAATATTGGACTGTCTCTTTTGACTTTATTCCCCTTCAGACTCTTTTCAAGTTATGTAATTAATCAGCATGTGACTTTCTCCTTAAAACATTTATTTGTACATTAAATTCTCATTGGGGATTACCATTTGTTAGCATCAATTGGATATAGTATTTATAATCAAGGACCTTATTATATAGTATATAGTATACTAGCTATATAAAATTCATTACAAAGGGTTAGGGTATCTATTATAAATCACATCTTCTTTAAACATTCAGAAATTAATCAATATGTTGGTTTCTAATCACTTTGTCAGTCCAACACTAGATAAGCCAAACTTGGTTCATAACAAATCTCTGTTGGGGAATTTTAATGCATGCATTACAAATTGCTTTGGAGATGACATTCGTAAAATTTTATTTTAATATCCAGTATTCTATTTTTAAAAATCACTGAAACTGGTATCTTTTCAGTGATTCATATGTTAGTCATGCTAATAAAACTGTTGGTAATAAACATTTCAAAATTTTTACTCTAGATTATTCTTCATCTATCTCAAGACTTCGGAAAGAAAGATATAATCCACATCTTAATCATTGTTGGAATTCAGGATAGAAAGATTTTTCCCAGTAAATCACAAAGTACATATTAAAATAACTTTGTAAATGATATTCTTCAAAATAAAAATGCAAGATCAAAATTTGACCAATTATAAACACACTACTATTTTCCTTCCTCAACCATTTGATGGTTGGATCACGTGTACTTACAAGTTGTGTCAGGTTAGAAAGGAGTGAAATTACTCTTAATTATGTCATCCTCCATTGGTCATCAGTAACATGTTCCCATGGTTCATGGATTTGTAGTATGGGGCAAATTAGGGGGTAAATCCAAATGAAATGCAATAAATTAAAATGCATTTTATTATCAAATAGAAGTTATTTCAATTATTTTAAAATCATCAAGAACTATGAATTTAGATGTAGCAATTTTTGGTAGGTTGGGTCAATTTAATGGGTGGAAATAATTTTCAATCAAGACCTTTACCATTGATTGGCAAATGTAATTCCTACCAAATAAGATGATAACATAATCACAATATAAAATTGTTTGATAGTACAATGTTGTAGGGTAAAGCAGTGGGGACACAACTTGGGTTTGATGTCAAATACTCATTGTTACTTTTGGGTCAACAAATGAAAATTACTGGGCCGTGCATTCCAACCTCTGACTAAGTTTGCGTCCCTCAGTTTCTCAAGAACTTGATCCCAAAAATCTTACTTTTTGTACAGGTTTATACTAAGTATGAGTTAGACATCATTTTATTATTATACCATTTTCATTAACGTTTCCCATAAATTTTTGAAAAGGGATTTAAGCATTTGACGATTACTTAAAAAGATAAAGAAAATCAATTTACTTACATTATGTTTGATTATAATGATGGTTATTATTAGCATTTCTCGAGTTAGATATACAAAAAATGTCAACTTCTGACAATTGGGATATGGTTCTGGAATTGCACATTTTCATATTTTATAAATAATAATATTATATTTGATTATTCTAAACATACTAGAAGTAACATGTGAAGTAAATCATGAAATAATTCTGACATTGATGCAATATCAAAATTGAAACTTACCAAGAAATAGATAATACTGTATACGATGAGACATACTAATTATTAAGTATGTTTATTAATGCCATCACATGAGAATGACAATTTTCAACTATTGATCAATAATTTAGCGCATATTTATGAAATTAGCCTACTTTCAAATGCCTAATAAATTATCAAAGATGGAATCACTAAGCAATAAAGGTGTTATGCCCAACTTCAATTTATAAACATTACAATTGCATGTAATAGTATTATCAATTGGCTAATACTTAAATGTATTGCAAATATTATCAATATGTGCAAATGTTGGCATTACCAATTTTCATATATAAACCCCTTTTTGCCTTTTTCAATGTCATAGCATCCAATATTGCCATTTATAAGTACACTTTTCTATTACAACCTTTAGCTTACAAATGAAACATTCTTAGGTAATCAAGAGATCTGAAAATCAACAATAGGATATGTGCAAGTGAATTGAAAAATGAGTTTACATTTGGTAGAATATTTGATAGGTTGTTCTAACCTCTATTTGAGTGAAATTCTACACACTTTCTAGAGACAAAAAATGCAGGTGTATTCCTATCTGTAAACAAATATTAAGTCTTCTTGATCATTTTACCTTCTATAATTAACCATTCATATATTAGAATCTATCTATACTTCAAACTTGTTAACATTTCACAGGTAGTGAGAGCATGGATGGTGACATTTCTTGCAAATACACAAGAGAAGAGAGAAACATAACTTATAGAGGAAACAGTTTAGGAATGATCCAAATGTGTAGACTCTACGTAAACATGCATCTTCAAATAGCTACAACACTTATTCTATGGGTGCAGTATGTACACACCAAAAATTTGTATGTGCTACATTGACTTGGAAAATGGTTATAAAAGTACTTGACGATGATTCATGTATTTTCAGAAGATGTTTAAAGCTCCTAAACCTCATTCGCATTGTTATATTTGTAGCCTAGACATACTTTACTTAGCTTTTCCTTTATTTTTTGTAGCTTTCCACATTGTTTTCCTTATGTTTTGGCCAACAGTTACAAAACTGCCACCCTAAACTATGGCAATGGTCCTGTAACCACTGTCTTGCAGTAGGGTGGCAGTCCTATAACCACCACTCTAAATAATTCAAAGGTCATGTGTATAATTTCTATAATTTTCCAACATCAATTAATATTTGTGACGCCTCACCTAACTTCATTTTGCACGCACATTTCTCACCCGTGTGTGTGCTGATTTCAAATTTCCTAAAAATAGTCCTTGATTTCCTAGTTTTCCTTCCCTCTTATATTTGTGATTGATTGTGATTTTTAGTTTGAACTCCCTCTTCACTGTTGATGTGGTACTCCTTTGTTTCTAGTTGTCTTGAACCTTTGCACAACTAACCTTATATAAATTGATCGCTTGTTTTCAAGAAAATGATTGGAGAATTATTTTGTGCATTATTGTAATTTCTAAGTTACCTTCTTTCTTGCTCAAAACTACATAGCCAATCTCAGTTCCATTGTGCTATCTTTCTTCCACTTGTATTATTCCTAGATTGTCAATTCAAGCTTCCATTTCTCCAATGCATTCCCTCTACTTATGGACTCACTTGGACACAAGGAACTGAAAAGATAAACTGAGGGTACAAATTGTCACACAGTTGGATTTACCTTTGTTTTGTGAATTCTAGGTTGGAGTTGTTTGATTTTCTTCATTTCTGTAATTTATTTTTGTTACATCATATCAAATAGAGTAGAAATCAATGTTCTTTCATTTACAAATAGTTAAGTAATTTCCAAGAGGGTTACATCTTTCATAGCATCTCCCGGTGATGTATTTTCTTCTTCTTATACCTGTGGATTTGAAGAGAAGAACATATGTAGGAAGTTATATACATATCATAGATTAATTGGAAAATTTATTTCTTTATATTAGCATTAATTAGATTACACTCAGCACAGGTGAATGACCATACCGGGTCATTTTTCTTGTTTAGTTTTAGTGTAGAAGTAGTTTAATTGTTTAGAATAAAAGTAATTTGTTATCTATGATTATAATATTTTAGTTTTCATATTTGTTTAGGTTAGTTTCCTTTTCAGCAATAGTTTAGATTGTTAATTTCATCTTTGTTTAAATGGACACTTTGAACTAGTTTACCTTTTAGAATCACCTAGGTAATTGAGCCATAGGGAATTCACGTTGCCCACTCATAGCCATTAAATATCCCCTTTATTGACTCAGATACTAGGAATTCATGCTACCAAGCCTTAGTCATTGATTCTCCTATAGATAGTCATCCACATTTCCACATCGGCTTCCCTAACACGATCTCGGGGGGTCAAGTGTAGATTGAAGGTCGCGTGTCGATTTTCATCCCTATAAACACCTTTATCTGGAGGATATTTTTAGTGTAGATGATCCCTAAATATCCATAAAACATTACATCACTGAAGAGCATCTCAATATATTTTCATTGATATGGAAGAACTCAAAAAACGGAGCTCATATGTGAAAGTTATCATAGGTCAAAGTTTGGTAAAAAAAATGTCAAACTTGGTTAACTCTCCAATTAGGATGTGACACATGGCAGAATTGAAGAAATTGGAAAAATGTAAAAAATATGTTTGAACACCTATCTTTTTCACTCATAAAAGGATGGGTGGGACCCATTATTTTCTTACTGGGGGCCCTCAGCCAGGATCGACATAGTTTTTTGAAGGAGGGGTGCACTTTCCACCTATTCTTCGTATTTACATTATCACAAATTTCATTATATATACCTCATAATTCCATTGCAAGATGCATGTGGGAATTTGTATTATAGGGACGTTAATTGGACCGAGTTATATTGCATTGAGAAACTCTCTCGAGCTATGTATCAACTTGACGCATTGAGCCAACTCGGTCATAGCTCCTTAGTAACTCGGTGCGGTGATCAACTCCCCACCAGTTGGCCTTATCTCTTACAACTTCGGCAAGCCTAATATTTGGGACATCTCAAAGAAATCAACATTGGTGTGGAAATTCAAACATAGATAGCCATATAAATGTGACACCTCACAACTCGATGGGACCATTTGTCTTTATAAAGTATGTGTGGGCCACTACGTGGCAAATCAACAAAACAAAGCCACAAGCCACCTATGTGGCGTAACAAATTCCCTCCCCACTGTGCCACAAAGGAACCTCAATATTGGTAGAATAGCATAGCCATAATAGAAATGGTAGTAAAAATGAGAATGGCATGGTCACAGCCACAGGCATAGTGAGGAGTTAAGCCCCTTATAAACAATGTAAACAACCTCCCCACAACCAATATAGGATAAGCTCCCACAATAGAAATAATCCATTGGAAAATGAGGAGGAGGGGGTTCAACCCCAAGACCTATCAGGTCCAAAACATGTGCCTTGTCGTTTAGCTAGAGTGGCTCAGCGAGCTACAAGGTGAGCTTTCTTCTATTTAAAGAGGCTTTTGCCAGGACTGTGTATAGGCGGCAAGAGGTAGTTTATAGAAGCCTTAATTTTTGAAGCACCTAGGGTCCGTATCAGAATTTGGTGTAAAAAGGAAAAGTGTTTAGAATTCAGAGGAACACAATGATGTCACTCTTTCTTCATGATTTTTTATAGTTTTCTAGGTGTAGGTTTTTTTCTGACACAATTGCATGGAGATCGCACTATGGAGATACTGCAGAGCCACGAATTGATTTGGGAGAAATTTTTTGACATTTTGTAGAGTTTCAGAATCAAAATAATCTCTTTAAGCAGGCTACAATGATATATTAGTCACTTTGGAAGGTAAAAATTGTACTTCAAGTGTTAATTAATAGATTGATTCATGATTAAGTGAATCCAAAGATGTAGCCCATCTGGGTGAACTTCGTTATCAAACTTGTGGAGTATTTTATTTCAGTTTCACTGCTTATGATCAAATTTTAAATTCAGTATCAGGAAATAAATAAATTGATTAAGAAAAGCAATTAACTACAAAATTGGATTTCAGTCAAAATTTGAGAATCCTTTATCCACAATAGAAAAAGTGAATGTACAATCAATTTCAGATTAAAAATCAAATTTAATGCATTATGAAATTTAACCTGTGATCATAATTTTATGGATTTGTAATATTTCTAATTAAATCACAAAAATTGAGTTAAGAAGAAAATTTGATCTTTTAAGAGAAATTGGAAAAATTGGGGTTTCAAAACACCAAAAAGTGAATCCAAAATCACTCTTGATCAATTTTCAAAATCAGAATATTAAAGTATTTGAAAAAATTAAAAACTGTACCTAGGGGGTATAAACCATTTTCAAATCACACCTTAAACACCAATGCGAAACTGTAAACCCTAGTGTGATACCCTTAACACTAGTTCAATACCCTAAACAAAAATTGTGACACACTAAACACTAGTGTGGCACCCTAGACACTAGTGTGACACACTAAACAACTAATGTGACACCCTAAACACCAATGTAACACCCTAAACAATAAATCTAAAACCCTAATCACTAGTATCATGCCCTAAACAATTAATGTGATGCCCTAAAACTAGTGCGGAACCTTAAACAAAAAAATATGACACCCTAAACCCCATTGTGGCACAATTAAAACTAGTACAATAACCTAAACACTAGTACAACACCTTGAACAAAAACTATGATATCCTAAACCCTAGTCTGATTCTTTAAATAACAAACACGACAACCTAAACACTAGTGTGACACCCTAAACACTATTGCAACACCTTAAACACTAATGTGACACCCTAAATGCTAGTGCCACACTCTAAACACTAGTGTCACACTCTAAACACTATTGTCACACCCTAAACACTAGTATTAAACCTTAAACACAAGCGTGACACCCTAAACACTAGTGGGACACCCTAAACAATAGTGTAATTCCCTAAACACTAAAGCAACACTGTAAACACTAGTGTGACACCCTAAACAATAGTGTGACACCTTAAACACTAGTAAACCACCCTAAACACTAGTGTGACACCCTAAACACTATTGCTACATTATAAACAAAAAATGTGATACATTAACAAGTAGCGCATCACCCCAAAAAAATATATAACACCCTAAACTCCAATGTGACACCATAAACACTAGGGTGATAAACAAAATACTAGTGTGACACCTAAAATAGTAGCATGACACCCTAAACACTAATGTGAAACCCTAAACAACAAATCTAACACCATAAACACTAATATGATGCCCTAAATAATAAATGTGACACCCTAAACCCCAATGTGACATTATAAACAATGGTATGGCACCCTAAACACTAGTGTGACACCCTAAACAAAATGTGATACTCTACACACCAGTGAAACTCCCCAAACAATCAATGTGACAATTTAAACACCAATGTGACATGTTAAACCTCAATGTGACAAAGTGAACACTAGAGTGATATATTAAACACTAGTGTGGCACCCTAATAAATGTGATAACTTAAACACTAATGTAACACACTAAACATTATTCTAACACCCTAGACACTAGTGCAACACCCTAAATAATAAATATGAAACCCTAAACACTAATGTGACATGCTAAACACTAGTATTAAACCCTACAAAGAAAATATGACACTTTAAGCACCACTATAAAACTCTAAACAATAAATGTGAAACCCTAACCATTAGTGTGGCATCCTAAACAAAAAATTTGACACCCTAAACACTAGTGCGTAACTATATGAATGAAAATCGACACGCTACCTTCAATCACACTCGACCTCCCGAACTCGTGCCTAGATGACCGATATGGAATATATGGATGGCTAATGGTAGCGAAATGTGATAAATATGAGATATGTGGATGAAAATACGCGGGGATGGGATGAAAAAGCTATCAAGGAAAAATAATGTCCTCAACGCACAATATCAGGATTTATTTGTCAAGGGAAAGGAAGGCCCTTCTAACCTGAATGGGTCTAATGGATGGGTCGGAAAGAATAGCCACATGAAGACTCCAATTGATGTCAAGATCCATGGAAATACTTTCTACTGGATGTAGGATTCATGGAAAACCAATCGGTGCCTCGTAACAATTTCTAGAAAAGGTCGTGGAATTAATGATAGAGGTGTGGTTCTGCTAGTTCTATGGGTAGTTAGTTGGTTCATAACAGATTTCAAAAGCTCTATAAGCATCCCATTTTAGAAAGTTCAACTATCTAACGATATCTAGCAGATGTATGGTGTGCTTTTGTGTCACCTTAGTATTATATTCCAACCTTCAGTCTCCACGTGAGTCCATGGAGTTGGGAATGTAGAGGAAGCTAGAAGAAGGTGTTGGAGCAAGTAATGGCTTACTGGGCAATCTGGTGGCAATGCAAGTAGAGGAAGAAAAATGCAAGTAAATAGAGCTTGATTTTGTAATTTGTAGCAGGATTGTAGTAGCATAACATAGCAATACATGACAAAATTCTCTAGCCATTTTATTTAGAAGAAGTGATGGTTTTATAGAAGGTTGGCTAGGAAATGGTCTAGCCATTTAGAAGCAATGGGGTGCCACATCACAGTATGAAGGGGGAGTTAAACACTCAATCAACAATCACTAGTGGAAGAGGAGGTTGATACAAATCATTCAAGCTTGAAATTAGCTAAAATGATTGAGAAACGTGCTCTAAAAGTGAACTGAAGTGAAGCAACACGCGTTTGATTCGTAGACAAAGAGTTATGGAAAATTCACACAGGACCACCACCCTGCGCAGGGCAATGGTTACAGGATCACCACCCTTCTTCGGCAGTGGTTATAGGATCGCCACCTAGGAAAGGCAACAATTTTGTAAATAAAGGCCAAAACTAAGGTGAAATAATGTGGGAAGGTGCAGAAAAGTAGGAAATGGCTAAGGTAAACTAGGCTACAAATATAAGTTGCAAAGAGGTTAAGGAGCTCGAACACCTTTGGAAAAGACATGAATCATCATTGGGGACTTTGAACCATTTTCCAACAATGTAAACTATGAAATTTCAGGTGCGTACATATTTCCCCCTCAGTGAAGCATTTTAGCCATGAAGAGGTGTAAAACGTAGAGTCCGAGTATGGCATTCCCGAAGTGGGGAATTAGAAGTTATACATGATACGCCCGTGTGCCAAAATTTTGCCATCCAAACTCCTGCTACCTACAAGACGAAATCAAACTCAAGCACAGATAGATATGATATCAAAAAATAAAAACTAAAACAAAATGACAAGAGGACTTACCATCTGTGTAGGGATAGAAGTATACATGTGCCAGTCTCCAACCCTATAAAACATATACACTCAAAATGAAATTAAAAAAACATATATATATATATAAACAAAACCATTCATTTTCAATTCATTTGCACATATCCTCTAAGTGATTTTGGAGCTCTGGACCACCTATCACCATTTTGAGCAAGAGTATAGTCAAAACGAAGAGTGTGACGACGTGATCATGGCCCCGCGAGTGAGAAATCCAGTGGTGAAGACAAAGGTTAGTATTTTACATTTGTTTATTTGAAACCCAAAAATATAAGATGTTGAAAATCTACACCTAAGGGGGATTATTTTAAAAATTTCTTGTGTTAAAACATTTCCTAGGGGGTAGTCTATGTGGGTCCATCTCTCGTTTTATGCAAAAGGGGGCATTTTTTTTAATCTTTTTTTGAGTTTTTGGGTCAAAGGGGGTAGGTTGTTTGTTCTAGACATGACTGTCACCCTGCCTAGGGTGGCAATCCTAGGAACGCTGTGGAAATTACGAAACAACCGCCCTACACAGGGCGACGGTTTTGTAATTGTTTAGACATAAAGCAATTTTGACCCACTTAGACTATTTTTTTTGGATTTTAGGATGTTTTGTGTTGTTTTTTATGAGCTTTCCTATTGAAATATGTTGCTAACTTTCTCTTTTTCTATTTTGGTGAATGCAGGAGTTATACATTCGCTGGAGCCGAGTGAGAGAGTGTGATTGGCTTCCAAGTATTATTGCTCAGTTGTCTCAGACCAAGAAAAACTCTTTGTACTAGATTGGGTTATAGAGGATCTCTCAAGTGCCACACATAACACTAGCTAGCCACATTTTGTGTGACTTATTATCTTATTAGGATGCCAACTGGAATAATTTCCAGTTCCCTCGTGTTAGGGGAGAGTGGAGCATCACTCTAGAGGACATTTATAGGATTTTTGGTGTACCTGTGACTAGTAGACATTTGACCTTAGAGAGTACAAGGACCATAACTAGATCTATTCACTGGGCATCTTATATGGGATATGATGGGGCATTAGAGGGCACTAGGTAGGGTATGCAGCTTATATTTGTTGCCACCACACCTATCCCTACCCTACGTAAGGCCATTATTGGTATCTTGGCTTTGCATTTGGTAGGAGACAAGGGCGGGGACAAGATCTTATATTGTTGGGTTCTGATCATCATGCAGATTAAGCAGTATGGGAGGATCTTTGCCTAGGGTGTTGATATTTTGGGGACTACATACCGTGACTTGTACCAAGTTGTGAGGCTATAGGGGAAATCCCTGAGCCACACCACCCTTCTTTAGTGATGTGCTCGGTGTATGAGAGGATCATCCCCTATCAGAGGGGAGTTGGTATACATGATCCAGGGGCCATCAGGCTCATGAGATGGACAAGATTTTTAGTTTTTAGAGGGCCACACCAACCCACTTCTACATTGACAACAAATGATTTTATTGCGAGACCATACCAGGACATGATTGGATTGTGGGGTTAGGAGGAGACTATCCTGATTGTATGTGATACCACTTCAAAGTTAGTAGACAGATATGAGAGGGTGGAGGCCCACCCTATCGTAATAGTACCCCAGTAGTTTGGGTTACCCTATGATGATGCTCTTCATGTCATGCCTACTATCTACCGTAGTGTTAGAGAGGCATGAGATGGCCCTAAGAGCCAACATGGAGGGACAATGGTGATGTCAGGAGTACATATCTCTGTGGAGAATGTATTAGTTCCCAGACTACCCAAGGCTCTTCTCAGGATTGAGGCTACACCTGCTCACATCGAGGAAGAGGAGGAGGAGGAGGTCCATACTGATATGAAGACAGACACTGAGGCAGAGATGGAGGAGGAGGTTAGTGAGGAGGTTCATGATGAGGAGGGGGTAGTGATACATAGTGGAGAGTTTCGAAGGATATATTTATGGGAAATAGAGAGGAGGTGGAGGCAGAGAAGGGGAAGGAGAATCTAGTTTCTTAGGATCCACTTCCTCGTGAGGGATGTGACGATGAGTAGTTCGTGATGGGTCAGCGCATCACCTCATGAGAGGGGGAGGCTCAGCACATTCCTGTAGCAACCCCACCACCACTAGCTACACTAGCTGATCCCACATGGATGCCCAAAGATATGAGTATGTAGATACTCTTCTCTCGACCTTGTTAGTTAGAAATGTTAATGTATTAGGCATTATACTTTTTTTTGGTTTTTAAATGTTTTTTAACTAGCCATCATTTCTTTGTTTTTTAGCCACTGCTGATGGCTGACGAGATCTTATTCGTAGGATCTGTATTGATACCTTGCTCATCCCTACCGGGAAGACTCGAGAGGATATTTTTGTAGATGTGGGGTAGTTGATGTAGGTTGGATGACATACCGATGTGTTTACGACTCTTTGGAAGGCCACGGAGGTCCTATCTTCTTATAAGACAGTGCTTGTCACACATGAGCTTGTTATGAGGATGGTGAGGCAGAGTCACTCCCATAGCAAGGCCATGGCTAGTGGAAGATCACATGGTCATTATCATCGCTCAGTTCAGAAAGGCTCACATTCACGCCATAAGAGCCATGGTAGGAGTCCCAACCACATCCGTGTACCTTCTCAAAGTTCTCGTAGAGATGGATAGGCCATTGGCATTTATTGCTTTGATGCCATTTTGTGAGGCATGTATATGATGTTTTTGGATTTTTGTGCTCATTGCAAGCATTTTGACCACACCTAGTGTGTGATGGAATTGTATACAAACTTGATTTATTATGATATATACAGACATCTCTTTTTGATTCGGCTATTTTTTGCACCAGAGTTGACTTCATTTGTGGTTTACTTCACATGTGTACTCTTAGATGTTTTAGAATCTCTAATTTTTTATTTTTTTTCAGAATGCACGCAATGGATGATAAATTCTAATAGAATGATTTCTTTTTCTTGTTTTGTTTTTATATGATGCTAATGCAAACACAATGTAATGTTGAAACTTTGGTTTTTTAAGCAATATTTGATACTTCTTGTTTTGTGGCAAAATGTGATGAATGTAATATGATAAGTAAATGAGCCCACTCCACTTCTAACCCCATGAAACTAGTACAATGTGATAGCTCAACACTGAGATCCAGGGGATGTGAGTTATATGATTTTGATGAACAGAAGTGCTGAGAGAAAGATACTATATTGACAAAAACCTAATTAGAAACCTACAACTTAACCCTACACACAGTTTACTACACAATCTCAAATGTGATTTTATTGTAATTTTATCTAGACTTATACCCGTAGATGGCCTTCTGATTGAAAACATCTAGTTTTAAGGCTTAAAATCTTTTGGAACATACACATCTAACTCACTTTATTGGGAATTATGATTTCAAAGCACTTTTTATTGAATGTATTACTTTTAACTTACTAATTTATTTACAAGGACCCCCTACACATTGCCCCATACTACTAGTAGGAAGCATGGGCTCATCACCAAGGACAAGGCATAGGTGAGTAAGGGAACTTCCCTCCTTTCCAAACCTCACGTCACTAGTAAGAGGTGTGGGCTCAACACCGAGGGTTGGTGGGGCAAAGAAGTGTGTAAATCAAAATTTTGTATTGATTTTTACTTGACATATATGCTCTATTTTTTTTCTTTTTTTTTTTAACTTTGAGTTTTTCTTTTAGGAGGGAGAGTTTTCCCCTAGCCTCAACCCCACGAAACTAGTAGAATGTGAGGAACAAACGACCTGGGTAAAATGTTTAGAGTGTTTTTATTTCCAAAGCAGGTTTCATTTTAAGAGACCTCTTAGAAATCGAAGGTGGAAAATACCTGACGAATATCCTCGGAACCGGTTTCATGGGAAAGTGAATTTTTTAGGGCTCTGACAGAAAAATTTTCACCTAATTTTTAAGTGGTGGGATAGAAGGCTGCAGACGCATGATAGAGATTTACTGATGTGCATCAACCACCTTCTGGTTGCGCAATAAAAAAAATATCACAGCACCCTCACTGACACGCGTCAACAAGGAGGTTGACATGTGTCAACAAACCCCATTGACGCACCTCAACAAGGTTTTTGATGCGCGTCAATGGGGTTTGTTGATGCACGTTAACCACCTTGTTGACGCGCGTTAGCAAATCTCTGTCGTGCATCTACATCCTCCGCCATCTGGTCACGCAATAAAAAAAATTGTGTCGCGCATCAAAAAAATATGTCACGCATCTACTTCCTCCGCACTCCTGTCACACGTCAACAAACTCTCCCTATCGCATGTCAACAAACTTTCCATGTCACGCATTAACAAACTCTTTTTTGTGCATCTGCAGTGTCCGCCCTCATGTCGTGTGTTTATTGTACTTGATAATACATATGCCCCCAGGTGGTATGAGTGAGTTAATAGTGTTCTACTTGGCGAATAATATAGGATTATATAGAGGATAGTTTCAAGGGTAGGTGAATCCAACCCTTAAAAAAAAATAAACTATAATTTTTAGGCGAACAGATCACTGAACCGCGCAAGAAAATTCACCTTTTCAAAAAAATTTAAAATGGAATATTCACCATATTACGAATATTCACCACTAAAATTATCCCTATTCCAAAGAGTTGTGTATGGGATAGATACGACACCAAAAAACTTCTAGAACAAACTATAGGAAAAGATACCTAAGCTAGAAGAAAACCATGAGTAGAACCAAGTATGCAGGCCTTTGTAGGATTAACGTCAAAACTATGTCTTAATTTGTTTGAATTGATGAAACAATTTAGAAATTTTTGATGATAATATTGTGAATTCTTGAAGAAGTATGATTGAATGTTTTCCAATATTTTCATAAGTTTTTGAAAGTTACTTGAAAAAGAAGTTCCTTGATTACAAATTTACAAAGTGATCTAGCAGATGAAATGCAGTGCAGATGCAATAGTGTACACGTGGAGATGTAGATGGATTATGCATAATAACGTTCTAGGTGAAGTGAATTGATGGACTTGCCAAATTCTTTTCCTTTTAAAGTACACATGCTAAATGCCCCATTCTTGCAATCTTCCATGAATCGATATGGGCTAAACCACTTGGTCCTGAATTTCCTTCCTTCATCAGTTTTCTTATTATCCAGATGTCAAGTCTGAATACTAGATATCCAATGTATATTTCATGTCTTTATACCTTCTTATTGTACTACCGGCACATCCGGTCAGTGTAAGCTCTATGGTGTGCCTCACCTTTGAACCGAGCTTCACCAAGGGTTTCTAGCTCAACAAGTTATGCTTCATGATATCCTTCTTCTCCTAGGATTCCTTATAATGATATTCAAAGACTGGGTATCTCAACTTCGAGTGGTAAAACTGCTTCTGAACTGAATACTAAGGAATATGGGGTTTCCCCCATTGTCGTTATTACTAACTTTCTATAGGCCCATAAGGCTAGAAATAGCTTTAAATGTCAATCGCGCTTGTTCTCCTTAACAGTTTTCAGGAGAATGGAATTTAGCATTTTACTAGTTGCATCAACCTGTCCATTGGCTTGAGGGTAGTATAGAGAGGTTGTGTGATGATTTATCTTGATTTTTACACACAACTCATGCACCTCTTCATTTTTAAATGGCGTGCCATTATCAGAGATAATGACCAGTGGGACCCCGTACCTACAAATGATCTGGTTTAATACAAGCTTTGCAATTACAAACCCTGGAATGGTGGTGAGAGGCATGGCATCAACCCACTTCATGAAATACTTTGTGGCCATGATTATGACATTGTGACCATCTGTTGATGAGGGAGAGAATTTCCCTATCAAATCTAAGCCCCACGTGGAAAAAGGCCAAGGCGTTGTAATCAGTTATAGAGCTTGGGTAGGTGTATGGATCTCATGAGAGAATTCCTGACACTTGTGGCACTTGTGTATGTACTCTACCGTGTCATTTTCTAGGGTGGGATAGAAATAGCCTATCCAGTGTATCTTCCTAGCAGTTGTATGTCCCTCGAAATGACCTCCATAGACTGCATTTTGGGCTCCATAGAGGATCTTTTCAGATTCTTCCTCATTGACACACCTTAGCAACATTCTTTTAAAAGCTCTAGGATAGAGCAATTATTCTATGATTACGTGCTTGGCGGATATGACATGTAGCCATCTTCTCTATTGTGAAGTTTCTCCCTCATGGTATGTGTGGTTCATAATAAAATTGACAATATCTGAATACCATGGACACACAACAATGGGAGGTCTGATTTCTACATAGTATAAACACTTTCCGGGGAAAATCAAGTCTACTATCTCTCTACCATCTAACAGGTTGTCTGCCAATAAATCGACAATGATTTGTCCTTTGACAGATTTTTGGTTGACATAAGTCAACTCAAATTCTCCCATTAAAATTATGAAGCATCCAACTTTCTTGGACAAAGAAACTTGTGTTATGAATGTCTGAAGACATTTTGTTTTGAAAATAACCCATGTTTCTTGGTTAAGCATGTAATGCCTAATACTATATCGAGGCATTCCTTTTCCTCCTGCGTATAACACATCTTGTAGTCTAACAAGGTATGAATGATGAATTAAATTACACATTCACGCTTTGTCATTGTCTTCTTATGCTAACATGCAGGATAACAAGACCTATGTTTCCTAAGAATATAAATTGAGGGGGTGATATGATATGGGAGGCATGAGCATGGGAGGTGACAGAAGGAATAGTTTGAATGATTTAAATGCCTCATGACACTTGATCATCCAAACGTTGCAACAATCCTTATTTAACAAATTATTTATCATATGATTAACATAAGTTAAATTAGGTATGAACCCACAGATTGCACCAAGATTTCCTAGAAAGGACCTAATGCCTGACTCATCTGGTGGTGGATTCATTTCTAGAACTACTCATATTTTTTCCAGATCCACATAAATCCCTCATGAAGAGATGGTGTAACCCAACAACTTCCCTCCGGTCACACCAAATATGCATTTTTCTGGATTCAATGTGACACCATATTTGATGAGGTGGGAGAGAATAATGCAAATAACCTCAGGGTGATCACATCACTTCTTTGCCTTAGCCACAAGATTGTCAACATACGATTCCACAATCTTGTGAATAAGAACATGGAATACATAGATCATTACCTGTTGGTAGGTAGCACCAAAGTTCTTAAGATTGAACAACATGACCGTACAACAATAGGTACCCTAGGGAGTAGTGAAAGTGGTCTTTCTCTTATCCTCCTCTGAAATCCAAATTTTATTGTAACCCGAGAAACCATCCATGAGTGACAACAGCTCATATCTAGATGTTGCGTCCATAATGACATCGATGGAAGGTAACGAGAAATCATCCTTGGGACATACTTTGCTTATATGCTGAAAATAAATGCATATCCAAATTTTTCCATTCTTCTTGAGAACAGGGACTATGTTTGATACCCATAATTGAGTAATCTATAGGTTTGATAAATCCCACCTATAGGAGTTTCATAATCTCTTCCTTGACCATCAAAGCCACTTTTGGCTTCATAGGTCTTGATTTCTGCTTGATGGGCTTGACATCAAGTTTGGTTACGAGATTGTGGACTGTGACATGGGGATAAATTCTTGTTATCTCTTTGTAGTTAAATGTGAAGGCTTTGGAATGTTACTTGAGAACCTTCATGTGGATTTCTACTTCTTCCGGAGTTAATGAAGAACCAAGTTTAAATATCTTAGGGTCTTCCTCTGTCCCAATATTTCTATCGATGGTTCTCTTGATTAAAGAGGCATTTCCTTGTTCAAACTCAGGAAGGGATGGAGGTAGTTCTAGGACTCCTTCCTACTCTACTTTGTAGATCTCTAAGTCCTTATGATGAGGAAGGATCCATCGTGCGATCTCTAAAATAGGAGGAAGAGTGAGGTATGAGAGCGAAAACCCTCTTATGATGTGCAAGATGAAGATAAACGTATGCATTAAGGTAACTTAGTATAGATTCATCATTCTCCACATAATCTAAAGTGGAAGGCTCGTTTTCAGTTTCAACATATGTTAGGATTGGATTGGTAGGAATTTTTTGAACTAGGGGTTTGGTTCAGATTGAAACAGTGAAATAGGTATCATCAAAATCTCTACTTGGAAAAAAGTGAGAAGAAAAATTAGCCATGTAATCATCTAAAAGGTTCTGTTCACATGTGATATCTTCAATGTATATGAAATCAGAACCCTTGCTCAAGTTAAGCACAACATTCTTATAGAGTTACATGTGCTCCACTCTAGTCTAGTAAATTTCTGAAATGTGGTTGGTGACTAGTTGGGAATCACCCAAAACTCTAATATTGTAAGAATCCATCCTCTTGGATATAATGAGACCAAGGAGAAGAGCCTCATATTAGGAAATATTGTTAGTGCATTTGAAATTGAGCTTAAAGTAGAAAGGCATAACCTTCCCCTCTGGGGAAGTGAGGATCGCAACTGCCCCAACACCAAAATGAAACTTTTCTCCACAATAGTTAAGCATCACACACTTGCTAGGGAAGATTGACATTTGATCATTTCTAGTTTTGTCTTCCTCCACTTTTGAGACCTCGACCATGTAAATCTCATCGGTTGAAAGAGATCTGAGTCCTAGAGAATGTCCTATGCCTAAGGATTCGAAAGGAAGGAGAATGGGTAAATCAGTCTCCAATAAATTGAAAATATTAGCCATGGTTTCCATTGACACTGTCTCAAAAACAACAGTTTCATCTTTGACTGTAGGAATCCCCTCGATTAAACCGGTAGTTTATAATTTCATTGTGAGAATAAATTTTGACTATTGTGTTGTATATTTAGTTTTGTTTATTTGATTTGTGGGGAAATCAAACTCAGTATGTACCCCAGGTTTTTAAGTTAGCAAGGTGAATATCGAAAGGTTTTTGGTCACCCTGAGTGACAAAGACTTTCCCCAAATGCAAGAATTGGAATATAGTGTGGAAGGGATTACCTTAATCCAATATATATAAGATCATATAAGAATCACGTTATAGCTGGTTTCCCTATCTATAATATAAAACTCGGTTAGAACCATCATGGGCCCAAGAGTAACTAGGAGTACTATGGCTCCTATGGATGTTGCTTTAAGACTGTCATAGCCTCTCAACGTATTTCTTATTGAGGAATATTTGGTTTCCCCTGTAGCCTAAATTTTGGAGGAATGAGAAGGGGGAAATATTCATAGCTGCCCCATCATCAATCATTGCATGCTTAACATAATTATTATAGATCTAGACCTATAAATATAACACTGGATCACCTATACATTCTAGTTCAACATTGGTGGGCATCTTACTGATGTCGAAAATGAATCCAACATCTCTTTTAGATTTCCCATGAGGATAGACGTCAAAGTCTATGTGGTTGACTCGTGCCTCTAATGGAGGGGTAACATTAATCAAGTGACCAATACCCAAAACTTCTAACAAAGAGGCTCGATGAGCAATGAAGTTCTTCAACAATTCCAAGAAGGAGATGTGAGAAAACATATTGGTTAAGTATGTAATCAAATCATATGCCCCTACTGGCCTTAAAATTATTGGAGTGTCATTTGAGATAGATGGGTAGATGGAAATAGGTTTTATCGAGTAACCATGTGTTCTTGAGGTTGTGTTAATTTCAGGTTCATTGTCTAATTCAACTAGACCCACGATCTTAATTTGTTGGCAACCATCCAACAGAGGTGCTACCAATGGGTTTGACAATGTCTAAGCTTCATGATCATTTTTTCCCACCGGGTTACCCTTGTTTGTGCCACTGGGGTCCAACTTACCATTGTTAGGATGCATTGGAATGAGATCATTAAAGATCCTCATCAGTGTGTTTTGAGGGGATACATTCCCCATGCTAGTATTCTGATTTGGCACCATAGGATTCTCAAAAAATATCTCAACAAAGAGATGTCTTTTGTCCTCTAGTAGATGTTGAATGAATTTATTACAGTGGCAACATGTTCTAGGATCATTCCCTCAGACCCTATGGAAGACGAAATATAGGTTAGGATCATAATCCCGAGGTCTTTTATTTTTGTTTTTCTGTGGTAAAAATTTTTGGTTGTTGTTCAACTATTGGTTGTTATAGTTAAAATTTGGAGGCATTTTCCCTTGGTTTTGATATTGGTTTTTGTACCCATTTGGGTACTAGTTAGGGCCTTGCACTTGAAGATTTTGTTGTTGATGGGGTGGAGGATGATTTAAATCCACCACGTTAATGGCAGGAGAAAATTTTTTACTCCTCTGATTTTTACCGTTCATGTTGTTTGCATTATTTGTGCTTGAGTGTTAACAACATTTGGTTTATTTTCTTAGTCTGTAACACCACAATTGTTTTTATGACCTTAGTTCCTTTATTATTTTTTGTGTTATTGGGGTAACTTGAATTACCTTGATTGGAAGTGATCAATCTCCCTTTTGAATAGTAGATCTTTTGACCACTATCTATTGCCGCTTGATCAATACAAAGAGAACCCTCCAACACATCTTTGTAACTCCTTAGGGGGAATTTCTAGACTTCTTCCTTCATTTCCTGGTTAAGAGAGTGAAGGAATAGATTCCAAAGCTTTATTTGATCCATATTGAGAGCACTTGCCAAAGAGTAGAGGGCTTGTCACCATCTCTGGATGAAATGTGTAGCAGATTCATTATGCTCTTGTTTTATATGTACAAATTACCTGATTCTATTCTTAGCAACTTTTTCATGTCTAAAGATTTTATGAATTTAGATATGAGTTATTTAAAGGAATGTATTGAGGATTCATGTATCCTATAATACCAATCGAGAGTGATTCCTTCAAGAGTCTTAGGGAAGATTTTTGCTACAACTACATCCCATGGGAGTAGCTCTCGAACGGAAGTCGCATGCACTTCGATATGTGCATTTGGATCTCCCTCCCCTTTAAACTTTAGCAAGTTAGGGAGAGGTTGTGGAATCATTACGCTTCATATGGTAAATTCCAAGGGCTCCTTAAGATATTCAACATACTTGCCCAAAGCATAGGACTCTACTATAGATGACCCCTGATGGGGAGGTGGAGTAGGTATGGGGGGCGGCTAATATGGTGTAGCGTAAACAGTTTGTAGAGGCATAAGGAATCCCATGTGGCTGAGCATATGAGCCAGGAAAAGAGAACATGTCCTCATGTGGTGATTTAGAATACATGTGCAGATACAGGGGAGCATTACTCTGGTATGGAGTGGGAGGCACAAAACCAGGAAAATTTGCATTACCAGTTGGGATGGCATTTGAGAACACACTTCCAGTTAGTGCCTTATTGAGGGTAATCTATACAAGGTGTGAGGGGGCATACCCAAGGTGCATGATCTAGTGAGAAGATATTTGGGGCTTGGAATGCCCATGTAAATCGGAGGATGATTTGACGCAATAGGTGCTTGGCCAAAGTTTTGTGGATGATGGAGAATCATTCCTTGCCCAGTAGAAGATGAGGCATGAGTAGCATAGGAAAGTTCTAATTCTCTAGCCTTGTCACCCAATGTCGAGATGACCTCGCCTGATGATGGTATGTTCTGTTTTAGCACACTTTGTTGAACCTTGTTAGGTTGCAAAGGAGTTTGATATCCTGCTATGAATTATTCATTGTTGCATGGCCACCCCTCATTAGAAATTTTTTATATTATGGGAGGGGTAGAGGTGTTATTCTTAAGTAATACATCAATATGTCCTTACATCCTATCCAGATATTGGTCCATATTTTTGAAGCATTGCTCACTTCGCACATAACGTGCTAGGTAATCCTCATACAGTAAATGGAGTGAATCAGACTACATACTAATTTGTGTTCTGAAAAAAACCCGAGGAGAGGAGAATGACTCTTTTTTGAATGTCATATTATTAGAATTTGAGAATTCAGGCTGTGGTGTATGTGTAATTTGATCAATCTTCTCGATCCTGACCAAGGATCTGTTATTGGTCCTTTGAGGAGGAGGAGTTTGAGATGAAGGGATATTAGTTGAGTAGTTTTCCACCCACCTAGATAGTATGAGGGTGACTACTGCCTACCCATTTGGTGGTAATATGCCTCGAGACCCAAAATGGGTCGACCATATCCATCTTGTCCGACATATTCAGGGGGTATATGAATACCCCAATAATAATGGGAGAGGATGAAGATGGATGAAAGAAATGGAAATTAAAATAAACTATCTCTTCACGTCAAGTTCACCAATTTGTACAAATGAAAATCAAAATGCGACCTTCAATCACACTCGACCTCCTGAGGTCGTGTCGGGACAGCCGATGTGGAATGTGTGGATGGATACTGGTAGCAAAATGTGATAAATATGAGATATGTGGACGGAAAGACGTGGGGATGGGATAAACAAGCTATCAAGGACAAAAAAAATTTCCTCGACGTACAATATCAGGATCTTCTCGTCAAGGGAAAGGAAGGCCCTTCTAACTTGAATGGGTCTAATGGATGGGTCAAAAAGAATAGCCACATGAAGACTTCAATACATGTTGAGCTCTGTGGAAATACTTTCTACTGGTTGTGGTATTCGTGGAAAACCAATGGATGCCTCATAACGATTTCCATATAAGGTCATGTAATAAATGAGAGAGAGGCGTGATTCCGCTAGGTCTATGGGTAGTTAGCTGGTTCAATCCAGAATACAAAAGTTCTATAAGCATCCCATTTTAAAACATTCAACTATCTAACGATATCTGAAAAATGTGGGGATGTTCTAAAAACCAATGAACGTAATCCAGTGTCTAAGTCTAATTGGTCTTCTGGCTCATTTGGTTGGGGGACCTCTAGATCAAAACTGTAAAGCCTCTTTGGTCGTGGTCTGGAAATGATCATGTGTGCATTTGAGCTATTTAATCTGTGAAATCAAATAAGAAGCTAATCTAATAAAATAAAATCTACACTATGTTTTTGTATTTTCCAATATAAAAGAAATAAATCAAAGCAAATTAATTAATCTAATAAAATAAATCTTTTTGTAGTTTTTGGAAAAATCGTGTGTACAGAAGAAATGAGGAAATTTCCTCTAATTTAATTAATCAATCGTAAAACAAATAAAAAACTAGATGTAGTTGTTTATATGTGTAAAAGAAATCTAATCTATTCTAAACAATTAAATTTTCTCTAAACTATGGATGTGAACCAAAAACTTCTACTTTGCCTCAGAGGCACGGGAAGAAATCAGAGCTTCTCAGAAGCTTTTCTTCCCCTACAACTTCCCTGACAAAAGTAAATAAGGATTTTATGGAGGATATTCTAAATAAAATGATGCTTCGGTTGGTTTCTAAATTAACACAAAAGCTTTCTTCCAGAATCACCTCTTTGCAAATCTACAGAGATAGGAAAAGGAAGTCTATCTATACTAAGAAAGATTTGTTGAAGGAAATGATCTACTGTAGCTATTCAATGATTACAAAAATGAAAATGGAAATTCCTTTTCTACTATAGTAAATAATGTGCATACATATTTCATAAGAAAAGAATTAAAGAAATGATGAAACCCAATTACAACCCCAACCTGGTAATTGCAGTGCTGTGGAAATCTAGTTGTGGTGTGCTTTTGTGTCCCCTTAGTATTCTTTTTTGACCTTCGGTGTCCACGTGATTCCATGGTGTTAGGAATGCAAAGGAAGCTATAAGAAGGTGTTGGAGAAAGTAATGGCTTACTGGGCAATCTAGTGGTAATGCAAGTAGAGGAATAACAATACAAGTGAATAAAGATTGATTGTGTGATCTTTAGTAGGATTGTAGCAGCATAACATAACAATACACAAAAAAATTATCTGGCCATTTGCTTCAGAAGAAGCAATGGTTTAATAGAAGGTTGGATGGGAAATGGTCCAACCATCTGGCAGCATTGGGATACCACATCACAGTATGAAGGGGGAGTTAAACACTCAATCAACAATCACAAGTGGAAGAGAAGGTTGATACAAATTAGTCAAGCCCTAAATAAGCTAAAATGATTGAGAAACGTGCTATAAAACTGAACTTGAGTGAAGCAACACACGTTTAATTCATGGATGAAGAGTTCTGGAAAATTCGCATAGGACCACTGCCCTGCATAGGGTGACGGTTTTGTAACTAAAGGCCAAAACTAAGGTGAAATTATGTGGGAAGCTGCAAAAAAGAAGAAAATGGCTAAGTAAGGTAAACTAGGCTATAAATATAAGCTGCAAAGAGGTTGAGGATCTCGAACACCTTTGGAAAAGACATGAATCATCATAAGGGACTTTGAATCATTTTCTGATAATGTAGCACATGTAATTTTGGGTGCGTATGACACTTTAAGCACCATTATAAAACCCTAAACTATAAATATGAAACCCTAACCATTAGTATGACACCCTAAACAAAAAATCTGACACCCTAAACACTAGTGTGTAACCTTACAAGAAAAATATGACACCCTAAACCCCATTATGGAACCATTAAAATTAGTATGACAACCTAAACACTAATGTGGCACCTTAAACAAAAAATATGACACCCTAAACCCTAGTCCGACACTCTAAATAACAAATATGACACCCTAAACATTAGTGTGACATCATAAACACTAGTGTGACATCCTAAACACTAGTGTGACATCATAAACACTAGTGTGACATCCTAAACACTAGTGCAACACCCTAAACATTAGTACAACACCATACACACTAGTGTGACACCTTGAACACTATTGTGACATCCTAAACAGTAGTGTGATACCCTAAACACTACTGTAACACCATAAACACTAGTGTGACACCCTAAACATTATTGCACTATCTTAAACAACAAATGTGACGTAATAAAATGAGTGTATCACCCTAAAAAGCAAATATGACACCTTTAAGCTCAATGTGACATTGTAAACACTAGTGTGATAACATAAACATTAGTGTGACACCCTAAAAAAAATCTAACACCCTAAACACTAGTATGATGCCCTAAACAACAAATGTGACACCTTAAAATCCAATGTGACAATCTAAACACTAGTATGACACTGTAAACGGTAGTGTGACACCCTAAACAATAAATTTGATTCCCTAAACACTAATGCAACACCTTAAAAACTAATGAGGCACCCTTTACAACAAATGTGATACCCTAAACACTAGTATAACACCCTAAACAATAAATGTGACACATTAAACACCAATGTGATATGTTAAACCTTAACATGACATGGTAAACACTAGTGTGATACCTTAAACACTAGTGTGACACCCTAAACAACAAATGTGATAAATACACACTAATGTGATATGTTAAACACTAGTTTAATTCCCTAAACACAAATATGACATGTTAAACATTAGTACAAAACCATAAACACTAGTATAACACCCTAAAAGAAAATGTGACGCCCTAAACACCACCGTGACACCCTAAACAATAAATTTGAAACCCTAATCACTAGTGTGACACCTTAAATAATAAATTTGACACCCTAAACACTAGTGTGTATTCTTAAACAAAACATATGACACCCTAAAACCCATTGTGGCACCATAAAAATTATTGTGACAACCTTAACACTAGTGCAACACCTTAAAAACAAATATGAAACCATAAACCCTAGTGTGATACTCTAAATAGCAAATATGACACCCTAAACACTATTACGACCCCTAAAAACTAGTGTGAAACCCTAAACACTAGTGTGACACTCTAAATGCTAGTACAACACCATAAACACTGGTGTGACACCCTGAACACTAGTGTGACATCCTAAACACTAGTGTGACACCCTAAACACTAGTGTGACACCCTAAACACTAGTGTGACACCATAAACACTAGTGCAACATCTTAAACAACAGATGTGATACATTAAAAACTAGTGCAACACCCTAAATAACAAACATGACACTCTAAACCCCAATTTGAAATCGTAAACACTAGGGCAAAAGCCTAAACACTAGTGTGACACCCTAAATAGTAGTATGAGACCCTAAACACTAATGTGACACTTGATACAACATATATAACACCCTAAACACTATTACAATGCATTGAACATTAAATATGATGCCCTAAACCCCAATGTGATACTATAAACACTAGTATGACACTCTAAACACTAATGCAACACCTTAAACACTAATGAGGTGTCATAAAACACTAATGTGACACCATAAACACTGGATTAACACCATAAATTCTTTTAAGATGTTATAAAAACTTTGTAGGGGATGTTAGGACCACTTTAAGGCCATCTTTACAAGGTTGATATTATGGTGACATTAAGATAGCTTTACAAATACCGCCATCAATGTCCCACGCCAAAATACAAAAAAATTAAAAATAAAACCTAAATACAAAAAAATAATAAATCCATTCTATTCACATGTAAACATTTTTTGGGCCTCCAAAAAACGATTTCATTTTGTTTATTGTTATTGTGCTTTGTGGGGTAATGTAGAATTCTTTTCAGCATTTTGTGGTATGCAAAATCTATTGAAATGAAGATTTTTGGATTTGGTGGGTTTGTTGCATATTTGGGGGCCATTCTTAAATATATTTATGTATATTTTAGGATATTATTTAGGTGTTTGTTGCATTTTTTGGTCCATTATTACAGGGGTTTATTGTAGATTTATGGGTCATTTTGGTAGGGTTTTATTGTAGATTTGTGCATCATTTTTGTAGGTTTTTGTTACATATTTGTGAGGCATTTTCACAAGGGTTTGTTGTATATTTGTGGGCCATTTTGTAGGGATTTGTTAAAAAATTATGGGTTCTTTCTGAAGAGGTTTTATGGGATTCACAGTAAAATGTACAACAAAGGAAATCCATTCAAAGGCTGACTAAGTAAATTTTATGCTTCTTTTTGGGTTCATTCATGCTTCACTTATTTAGTATTCCTTCTCTTTGAGTTCATTCATGGTTCACTTGGTTACAATTATGCAAATATCTCTATATTACAATTTTTGTAGTGAATTACCTTCATATAATGATTCCAATTTACAACAATTTAGCATATTGTCTTATTTAATAATCTCAACCCACTAATGCTTAAAGTGCTTTCAAATTATTTCTTGCATCAAAAAACAAAGTCATTCAAATTTTACATGTCTCCTTTACACAGATCTTCCTAGTTTTAAATTTGAAAATGGATGCCAAAGTATTTATAGGAAAAAGAAAACCTTAAAATTTATTTCAATAAATGTTTATACATCAAAAAACACTTGTATATAGATCTATATAAAGATGACAATTATGTTTTGAATATGAAAGTAAAAATTTGTTTCTTGCTCTTTTTTTCCACCCTAGATACTAAATACTTCCCTACTTAAAATAGTTCATCTTCACCAAGACATATACAACATCCAAGCCAACTTTTTCCCCAAGATAGTTATAGATTCCAAGTCAACTACCTTAAGCACATTGATCTAAAACTGCCAGTAGAGGTTGTAGACACAAAATCACACACTTTGGGTAATTATCTAGTCTTGTTCGCATACTACTATTCATATGATTCCTAAGTAATAAAAGTACTAATTAACCCATGTCTTTGGCCACCTTTTTTTCTTTCTATTAGCACTTTTGGTCTTGCACCCTTACTTGCTTAGTCTGCCTTTTCATACCCCGACATTTACCATCCTAGACACCAGCGCCCAGCCGAACGCTAGCATCAGGTGCTCTCATCCCCTCTGGGAACCCCTAACCTCAGTATACTTTGTTCACATCTTTTGGGTCCTTTCAATCCATTTGAGCATCTTATCTTTTTGGTATTCATCCTTTCCGGGGTTAATTATGAAATCCAAGCAAGGGAATCATATACATATAAAGTTACGTGATCATAATAAAGGACCAAGAACTAAGCATTAGCTATCACCACCTAAGGTTTTGCATCCATCAACCATCTAAGAGCTCCATTACATACATCTAGCACCATCCAAGGGACACAAGGGTTGGTTACTCTGCATACACACTTCATAGGAGGGAAGTTCATTCTATTCCATGCACACATTTATCACATTTCTTTACATCTAGTTTGCTTGCTCGCTATCAAGTGCAACACGCACAAGAGCCACATAGGGCATGATTCCACACGCACACATATATAACTACATTGGGTTTGAGATGTAGTACAACACTCAGTCGTAAGATCACCATTATGACAACAAAGGATAGTCTAAACCCTCATTTTACGAATTTATTTTTTAGGATTTGATGTTTATTTGAGGGTTTTGCAGGTCATTATTTCATTTGCAAGTTTCTAGCAACTTTGGCGATCATTGTGCGACCTCATAGTGACTAAAGGTGAACTATAATGAATACCTTGTGACCACTCAAAGGAGCTTTTTTGAGCATTTCCGCAAACATAGGACCCCATAAACAAGCCTAGGGTGCCCACAAGTGCCCTTGTCCCTCTCCAGGTACCTTAGTCCAAGAAAATCATCAGCCTGCACACTTTTTTGAGGCTTTGTATGACACTCCTCCCTCTCTATTCATTCAATCAGCACTTTGGCACAGTCCAGGAACAACTGCAAAATAGCTAAGTCATCTTACCTCTTCTTTGCACTTAGGGTTTCATACTTTCTTGATTAGATTGCTTAGGTAAATTTCTATGCTTAATGTTTTATTCGTTTACTCCTACAATAGCAATCAAATTAGGAATATGTATTTTCATATTTAGCTTAATAATTTTGGTGAACTTGACCTCTTCAAACACACTTAGGATCTTTATTTTTTCACTTCTTACATCTTTCTAAGATCCCCTCATCATGAATATTTCTATTCATGATTTCTTACTCCTCCATCCTAAGCTAAGGGCTAAGATCATCACTCTCTTGACTACTACTTGTGTTCCTTCTGACATTCATCCATACTTAGTCTACAACACATTTGCATATGTATTTTTCAACACATTACTTTTCGGGCTAATCCTACTGTTGATCTTGTTGCTTTTTACAATGATCCTCCTTTATACATCATGATGTGCATCCATAATATTGGTGTCAAACAAGTTTTAGTTGATAATGGATCTGACCTTAACTTGTGCACTCTACCCTTCCATAAGGCTTTAGGTCTCTCAACTGCTGATGTTAGTCCTTCATCTATTTCTCTTCGTGCATACAATGGTTTTGTTCATTCATGCATCATCCATATTATTTTACCCATTACTGTTGGGCCAAAAACCCTTAATACAACTTTATTTGTCATGGAATTTCCAGTTTCGTATAATTGTTTTCTCGATAGACTGTGGCTTCAAGATATGCAAGTTATACCTTCCACAGTACATTGACGTGTCAAATTTCTTACACAAGGGTATTGAATACACCAAACCTATTTTTCATCAACCATTCAAATATTACATAAACAATCATACCACTATGATCCCCACTCCACAATCTGTTACTACCGATGAAGCGTAACCTATGGATCCTCCACCTAACTTAGAGGGTACTATTTACATGTTATATGTTGTTCCATCCACATAATCTCCCCCTCCTGCTACTAAAAATGTTATGGTACTTTATAAATACACTTTGGATGTTGCTCCAAAACATTGGATATCATTCCACCTACTTTATTATCACTTGTGCATCTACCATTACCACGTCCTCCCTTTATATGTACACTTTTCATTAATGATTCTTATTGGGAGCATATTCCATTTGATCCTACTTGTGATGATAATATATTCACACATGATGGCTTGGCTCGGCTAGGCTTTACAGTTGACCAAATTTCTCCTCCACCTCATGATTATCATCTCTACCATGGGTTTGTTCGCATCACCGCTACTTATGGTCTTCAAGTCTTTTATCTCACATTTTTTCTTACACGTGTTCCCTACACTTCCCCACTCACACTTGGACTGTCTTGGCTTGATTTCATTGGGGGTACATTAGACCCTGATCACTCCAATATATCATTTCCTATGCCATTTGGTCATGTTTTCATTTGTAATGAATCATTCCTTGGCTATTCACCAAATCTTACTCGCTGGTATGCACATGGGTGTCCATTACCTCTTTTTACTAATGAGGAATACACTAAGGGCATGTATCATTTACGCCTCAATGGATCCTTTCTCGATCAACCTGAAACTATCACTTATCAAGTTTCAGATGCTTCACCATTCGGTTTTGATCATGAAAATTATAATCTCTCAGATGAGATTACTTAATCACACTCATCACCACATAATTGGGGGGCATCGTGCCTATTTCCCCCGTAACATCAATAAGTGTCTTTTTTTCTCATCACTTCACATCTAGACTTTCACATACGACATACACATATTGACACACTCTAGTACTTCCATTTCCTGATAATGTACTCTCGTGTTATGGTTCACACTTGACCATTGAGGGCATACTATACACATGAACCTCACACACTGCACACTATACACACTGTGCATTCTAACACACTTGACCATATCACACATCTTACACTTAACACATTTACAACACATATCTATACCATTACATAGTCATGCTACGCGTTACCCATCTCACACAACACACGTTATACACACATGACATCTCCTTCTCACAATTTCTATCACACACTAGGTGCATTACTCATTATACACATTCACACTACATCTCCCTTATATATACTTATATGCGTTGTGGTCATTATCCTATGACACAATCTAGTTCCATGGTTCATACACGACTACTGAGGGTTTCAATCTAAAATAAACCTCACCACACTCACTCAATCAATCACTCACACACTTACACTTTACACTTTGTGCTTTCACGATCACATCTTTTTCGTACACATAATTCAAAACATTTCCTGATGACACACTCTCGTTTATGGTTCATTTTTAACTATTGAGGGGGCATAAATAAATGAACCTCATCTCATACATACACATCTAATCAGAGGGCACGCTGCTCGTATCATTCACACTGCATTTCAAAATCACGCAATTTGGGTAATTATCTAGTCCTGATTACATACTACTATTCATATGATTCATAAGTAAGAAAAGTACTAATTAACCCATGTCTTTGGCCACCTTTTTGTATTTTTGTTACCACTTTTGGTATTGCACCCTTACTTTCTCAGTCTTCCTTTTCATACCCCCGGCATTTATCATCCTGGACACGAGCGCCCAGCCAGGACGCCAACGCTAGGCACCCTCGTCCCCTCTGGGCGCCCCTGACCTTAGTATAATTTGTTCACATATTTTGGGTCCTTTCTAGCCATTTAAACATCTTATATTTTTGGTAGTCAACATTTTTAGGGTTAATTACAAAATTCAATCAAGGGAATCATATAAATATAAAGTTATGTGATCATAATAAAGGACCAAGCACTAAGCATTAGCTATCACCACCTAAGGTTGCATCCATCAAGTATCTAAGAGCTCTATTGCATACATATAGCACCATCCAATGGAAACAAGGGCTATTTACTCTGCATACACACTTCATAGGAGGGAATTTCATTATATTCCATACACACATCTATTACATTTCTTTACATCTAGCTTACTTTCTCGCTATCAAGTGCGACACTCACAAGAGCCACCTAGGGCATGATTCCACACACACACACACACACATAGAAATACATTGGGTTTGAGATGTAGTGAAGCACTCAGTCATAATATCACCATTATGATAGCTGAGGATAGTCTGAAACCTCATTTTGCATCTTTCTTTTTTATGATTTGATGTTTATTTGAGGTTTTTGCAGGTCATTATTTCATTACAAATTTTCACTGACTTCGATGATCATTTTGAGACCTCATAGAAACCAAAGGTGAAAAACATTAAATACCTCACGACCACTCAGAGGAGGTTTTCTTATCATTTCCACAGACACAGACACCTAGAAACAAGCCTAGGGTGCCCATGTGTGCTCCTGTCCCTCTCCAAGAGCCCCAATCTAGGAAGATCGTTAGCTCACACACTTTTCTAAGGATCTGTATGATGCTCCTCGCTCTCTATTCAACCAGACATCATTTCGGCACATTCCATGAACAACTACAAAATAACTAAGTCATCTTACCTCTTTTTTACACTTAGGGTTTCATACTTTCTTGTTTAGCTTGCTTGGGTAGATTTATGTACTTAATTGTTTATTAATTTACTCCTACAGTAACAATCATATTGGGCATATATATTTCCATATTTATCTTAATCAGAGGTTTCTTTTAAACACGTTGATAAAAAACTAGTTTTGGAAAAAATCTCTTGAATTTTTCAAATACTGATTAAAAACAAAGCAATTACATTTCCATGGTCTCCTTACAGACTAAAGACAAGCAACATAATCTAGCCTCGCCATTTCAATGATTTGGAAACTCCATCATACACCCTATACAACACCGTTATAGAAATCCTCACTAACCTATAAGGAGATGATGAAACCTCCCTTTGATGACCAATTAAAGACATGTAAAACACAATGAAAATGCAATAGATGAATGCATCAACTTTGAAAAATAAGTTGAAATTGACAAGGGAATATTAGGTGTACATAAGGGCCATTACATATCCCTTCCCTTCAAGAGTATTGACTACAATGCAATGACAAGGTGTAACATAGTTTCAAAAGAGTGGCAATCAAGTGAAAATCCATTACACTTCCATAATATCCTTGCATATTAGAGACAAGAAACATCAAAATGGCCTCACTATTGTGGCAAGCTCAAAACTCCATAGTGCACCCAAGATAATGCAATCATAAACAATTTCATCAAGTTAAATAGAGATGACATAACCTCCCTATGAAAACAAACTAAAGACATGCACAAAACACGATGAAAATGCAATAACTAAATACCTCAATAAAAAATATGTTGAAATTGATAAGGGAACATTAGGTCAACATGAGGGGCTTTACATATCCCTTCCCTTAAAGTGCATTGACCACAATGCAATGACAAGGCATCATAATTTCAAAATGGCAATAAACAAAGGTGGAATGCATTACATTTCCATAATATCCTTGTAGAATAGATACAAAAAACATCAATCATCTAGCTACACCATTATGACAGGCTCAAATTTCCATCATATGCATAAGAAACTACAATTGCAGATACCATCAC
This sequence comes from Taxus chinensis, assembly GCA_019776745.2. Lineage (NCBI taxonomy): Eukaryota > Viridiplantae > Streptophyta > Pinopsida > Cupressales > Taxaceae > Taxus > Taxus chinensis. The sequence goes on from CM034155.1 coordinate 206,910,355, forward strand.
CAAGCTAGACAAAGATGACTGAACCTCCCTATGATGACCAAATGAAGGCATGTGTAGAACACAATGATAATTTAATACCCAAATACCTCAATAATGAAAAATAAGTTGAAAAGGGAACATTAGGTCTACATGAGGGGCATTACATTTGTGTTACCTTAAAGAGCATCAACCACGATGCAATGACAAGGAAACATAGTTTCAAAAGGGGAGAAACCAAGTTGGAAAAATAAATGTCAAGTCTATAGGTTGACCAACATTGAACTTAACATATTTTCAAGGAGACGAAGTATGTTTTTTTTAAAGTATTGGTTAAGGAGATTTTTGTGAAAGGGACTCAACCCTTTTACAAAGAAATGGAAAACCAAGTCCACATAGCCAAAATAAGTATTTAAATATGTAAACCAAGACCAGAAAAATATAGAAACAACTACATAACAACATAACAACTAACCAACAACCAAAAAATAATGATCAACAAAAAACAAATGAAACAAGCAAATGAGGGAAAATTAAACATTTCCCCCCTAGGGCTTCATCCTAAGTAACTAACATGTACTTCAAATATTTTCCATGTGTTCCATACCCTAAAGAGCAGATTCTTTGTCTTTTTCATTCACCATAACATTAGTTTTCTTACCCAACTTCCTTGTACCTTTATTTTCATTCCTCCTCATGATAAGTTGTATAAGTTTGTCCACGTTGATTGGGTAGTTTTGTGTTGCCACATTACTAAAGTGCACTGATGTCTCCAAATTTTCCTTGTTGACTTTATTCTCCTACTCCAAATTACACACCTTCTCCTCCAACCTTCTCACCTAAAGGACAACCTCCTTTAAGTCTTCTTTGCCACTAGAGGCATCTCTCTTCTGATTTTGGTTTCTAATGGAATCCTTAAAAAGATTGTGATATTTTAAGAACCATATAAGGAAAGACCTATGCAAATCAATTTCTTCATACATCTTATTAACTTTACTACGCCCTTTGAGTTCTTTAGTAATTTCATCAAATTCCTATCTCACCTTCCTTTTCCTTGTCACATTATCATTACCCTTGGCCTTATTAGAAGTATTACCACCTTGGGTTTTTATAAATTTCAAACCTACCACCACTTCTTCCATTTTTTTCACTTGATGATTCCAAATTTTCTTCATTAATTTCTAGAGATTTATTATTCTCCTCATCAATTTGTTCCCTATCAGTCTTAGTGTTTTTGTAGGCCTCCCTAGTAGACTATTTTGGTCTAAATTCTAAGACTCTTTTCACTATTAGCATTCAACCTATTATGGGTCTTTTCCCCACTAGACATATGGCCTGGACCTATCTTTACAATTATGGAATACAAATAAATCAAGAATATGACAGTTTTGAGTAAAGAAAAATGATTTTAACCATTTTTAACCTCTAAGATTGAGCTTTGCAAAGATTTCAAAATGTAAAATGGAATATTGACAGGGTAATGATGGCAAAATTAATTGAGGAACATAAAATTAAAAGTGAGGAATTCTTTGAACCTAACCTCTAGTGTTATAAACTTCATGGTCTATTTAGAAACCTCGTTATAGGGATGGGAAGGACAATCTCTTAGGTATCTGCCTTGAAAATCTATCAACTCCTCATCATCCACCAAAAAATTCTCAATTTATTCTTTGTTGTCCCTAATAGTTTTGTAGTAATTCATACCTTTAATAAGCATTATTTACAATAGTGAAATGTCCTTAAATCAAGATGTCTCCTAGAGCTAGCATATTGTGATAAATGATCCAACTTTCTATGAATATATACAAGTTTTCTAATGAGATCCAAGACACATGTATTATGAATGTTCTCCTTATCAATATAATCGTGTCATGAATTTTGGTTCCAATAGATGCATGCATGTACATAGAATTAACTGGTATGTGTCATGCACGACTAAATAACACGTGGTGCATTTAAGGATATGCAATGTGATATCATCGATGATTATGCTCACATGATGTAATTCATAATTTTTAGTTTATTAACTGATGAATGAAACATAATGGATATTGGTTTATTCAATGTTAAATATATTTTCATAGAATATATACATTTTTTATTTTTCCATTCGAAATAATGTTATATAATCAATTAATCATTCAATGATTTTTCCAACATCTAGATCATTGCATATGTCAAAGTAACTTGAATATGTATTAGTAATTGTTATATTTATTTCCATTTGAGGTTTCTTTGTGTGTGATATATATAATAATAATCCTAATGAGACATGCTTTGATATAGAGGTAAATCATCAAACCAATGATCTCATTTAACAATTTTGATTTGGTGCTTGAGAAACTTGTGTTGGAAATGCTTCACATGGTATGATACTTTCCTCTTGAATGGATGAGATATATATTTCTTACTATGATGAAATGGATGTTACGTTCTCCTCACTAGGTGTGGAGACTTTCACCTATGCAAATAAGATATGTGTTACTTTCTCCTCACTAGGCATGGAGACTTGTACTTTCCCTACTATAATAGAAACTAATTTATCATCACTAGGTATGGAGACTTATACTTTCCCTATTATAGTCAAAACCTATCTCCTCAGTAGGTGTGGAGGCTTGAACTTTCTCTAATGTACTTAACATCACTTACTCCTCACTAGGTGGAGATTGGAACTTGATCTAATGGAATGATATTTATGGAATTTACCTCATTAGTATGAAGAAAGTTATATGCTTGCAATCAAGCTCATCATATTGCTACCATGTAGTCATCATATATAAAACTAATATGCTCATTTTTATTATCCACGGTGGATTCCATTTTGGTTACCCAATGTTGTTGCAATATTGCATTGAATTTTTCATTAGTAGCCATAACATGAATTGGTGTATCTATAACCTTTGGGCCTATTGTAATAGGAATATTAAGATGTCGCATAGAGCTAGCATATTGTGATAAATGATTAACTCATTTCTTAGTTTTTAAGACTTTGATTATTGGCTATTCCTTTAATAAAACTTGTATTTTAGATGATTCATCTTGTTTGGGACTATTGCACACTTGTTTATATGCTTGCATATAAATGTGCAGTGTTTTTTTGTTCTTATAGTTTCCATTCTTCTATGAGTATAATGTGTTTATAGGTTAGATAGTCGATGTAATTACGTAAAGCATAGCAATTATTTTTTCCATGCACATTAATGCATTGTATTTATAAATCCTCTTTCCTTTATGCAATATTAAACAATCTTGTGGCCTATACTAAGTTGTTGATAATTTAATTAGCTTCTTGTCAAGTGATTTTTATAAGATAATGATAGGTATATCCATGTTGTTGTATAATGATATTGTTATTGACTTGAGAAATCCTTGGATGGGTGTCATGCATTATTTTTGTGTTTTATTAATTTTTATGAGATTTTTAGCATTGGTTTATTTTTCTTTTATGTAGGGGACACACAATATCATCCCTGAGAGTAAGTGGAAAAACGCCTTAAGAAATAAATGGAAGCCACATCACTACTAGGGCTCTCATTCAACAAATGCTTCAAGCAGTGGATCATGTGGGAATTTGGACATTAGAGAAGTTTTAATGATACTATAGTTGAGGGTGATGTTACTTAGGAGCGTGACAAAGATGAGAGTTGGGGGGGAATAAAGATGAGGACCCTAATGTTTAGGGTTGACAATGAATATTATTAATTTGTATTGTGGATGTTGGCCCTAATATTGTATGGGGTCAATCATGACTCCACAACTAATTTTTTACTATCAATTAATTATTAAGTGATTTGATTATCCGGTTCATTTATTATTGTGTCCTTAATTTTTTTTGTTTGTATTCAATTTTTTGCTTAATTTTATTTTCATTTTTTATGTATATCATTAAAATTAACATTACCATCAACACTTTGTCACTACATTTGTAAAATGTAATTAAACAAACAAAGTTCAAAAACATTATATTTTTATATTGTTGTAATGACTAAAGTCGCAAAACAAGTCGGACCTAAGTTGCAATTGGAGTTATAATAAAGTCAAATTTTAAGTCATACATAAGTTGCAATTTATGTTACATTAAAGTTGTAGACCGCTTAAAGTCATAATTTAGGTCACAACTGGTGTCACAATTTTAGTTGGATGTAGTGCGCAATTTTAGTTGTAACTAATATCGTAATTTTTGTCAGATGTAGTGTCACAATTTAAGTGAATATTATAGTCGCAATTAAAGTCATATTTTAAGTCGTATGTAGTGTCATGTTTTAAGTCACACTTAAGGTCAATGTAAAGACGATGTTAAAGACCCTTATTAAATCGGAATTTAAGTCATACTAAAGTCATTAATTAAGTCATCGATAAAGTTGTCATTTAAGTCACCTTAATGTCTCAGTCTAAGTCACCCTAAAGTCCTAAGGGTGACGTTAAGGGTGACTTTAGGGGGCACATTAGGGTGACTTAAACTTACAAGGGTTATTGCAGACTCGCAACAAGAAGAAGTTTCATCGACACCATTGATGGTTGACAACACGTGTAATTTCAATGTCGAAGAATCTAATGACTGAACCAAACCCATCAATACAAAATTCCACTTGATTCAACATCATGTGAAAAAGGACAATGCCAAATTGCTTCATTTCATACTATAGAACAACCAAGAGACAAGCTTATAAACAGAGTAACAGAGTAATTTCAATGTCGCAGATAAACAGAGTAAAAAATATGGCAAGCTTGTAGAGAAGACGTATGGTGACTGCTGCAGAAAACCACGATCCGTTGGCCGTAAATTATAGCGATTTGCCCTTGGAGACCGTTCCATTTAAAGAAATTAGTGGCCGTGTTTGGGGCAAAAAATGGTTTTAAACTAAAGAATTTAGGGAGGAGGTTTTTTCCACTTTGCATCGTGTGCAGGTTTTGATCGTGCAAAAGCATCATCCCTTTTGATCACAATACTGGAGCTACCAGATGATCACATATATGCAAAATGTGGCATCATGCAATTGGCTGTGAATTGTTTGACTAAGTGATTGAACGCAGTGTGTCCCCATTGACAGCATTGATCATGGGATATGCACAAAATGGGACAGTTGTAAGGCCAAAGCTTACAGCCTTTGCCATCATTCTCCCCGCCTGCATCAAAATGGGAACTTGAGAGAAGGACATGAGCAACCATCATAGCATAATGGAAAGCTGATTTATGTCAGGTGCCTTCGTGGATGTATGCAAAATGCGGAAGGTATTATGTCAACTGTTTGACAAAATGCCATGAAGATAATGCTCTCATGAAATGCCATGGTTGCAGGATATGCACAAAATTATTGGTCGCAGGCTCCAGCAGAGGTATTGTTCTGGAGACTGTTCGACTTCTGGCAAAAGAGGGAGTAACAATTGTGTTTACTACTCACAACCCTCACACAGAGGTATTGATCAGCCCTGGTCAATTATTTAGGACCCCCTAATGTCTATTTCCATCAACTGGACGTGCATTGTGATCAAAGTGTCTTCAACTTTTCCAAGTGGGTCCCTGAAAATTTCTATGGCATCGATATTCTGGTATTGAACTATCCCCCAAATAGCTAGAACAAAGGAACTTTGCTGATAGACAGAAAGAACGGTTTTCAATTATTACTCCACATTCTTGGCTGTGTTGGCTATTTTGAGGAAACTCTAAACTTTGTCATCAACATGCCAATTAGACTTAAGGTGGTTGTGAGAATGTGTTTGCGTGGTGTTTGTAGAGCACATAAAAATATTGGGATACTATTATTTAGAGCTATTATTTTTGAGTTGGATTCTCAAATTGTTGCAATTTATATTATTCTTACCAAACATCTACACAGAAGTGTGTATGTGAGGAGAGGTTCAAATGGTAAGGAAATTGATGCAAGATAGATGAGTTAAATAGATACTTGGATGTAGTTGGATAAAAGACCATCAAATGATGCATTTTTTTAGTGTACGAGACAGATAACACCCACAGACACAAGGCAGCAGACTGAGTGATGTGGATAAGGAGGAGAAAAGAGTTTTCCTCAGCCACCATAATGAGAAGCTGGCAATTGCGTTTAGAATGTTGCACATTCCCCCTCAGAAAAACTCTTGGTGTTGTCAATAACCTTTTGTGTATGTTGACTGTCACACTGCATCCAAGTTTTACTCCAATAATGTGCGAAAGGTGTTTCCCGATTGTGTTGGCTCCCACGGTATATTTTTTTAGAATTAGTATGGAAGTGTGATAGATATATCTAGATTTTAATAACATTGACAGTGACAAAACAGTTTATAATAACCACAAACACCCTTTCTATGTTGTGCATGCAATAGAGGTTTTATCAACACACATTTTATATCATACATCTATTTGTTCCGGTACTTGTGGTTGTGTTTTCCTTACAAACAAGTGATCCCAATGATGTGTCATCCTTAGAGTCACCTCCTATTGTCTTCTTGGTTCGTACGATGTATAGGTGTTATATGATTGATCAAATTAAAACCTATCAAACTTAACATCGTTATCCTCTCCGGCATAGTTTGCAAGTCATGTGCAATTGCTAGTAAATATTGCTGCCTAGAACATATAATATCAGACCATGGGTTAGAAGCCACTGTTCACCTTAAAACATTTTAAAACTTGCAAACGTTTATGCATGTTTCATTAATAAATACTTTCAAACAAATAAAAAACAAATTGTAAATTTTTCCGTAGTTCGGTATACTAATTTTATTAATTAGTACGAGTAGTTATATGCCATTCTTCCTTTTTCAACATTATTCTAACGTTTTATGCTCTGATAACTGCAAAGTAATAAAAAGATTTTTTTTGTCAATGCTGAAATTACATATTTCCCACCCTTCAATTACTCAAGAACAGCTTACAAAAATTACTGTACCCTCCTGTCTCTAGGCTTTTTCTGTAGTGCTTTATTTCTCTCTTTTCTATGTTCCATGTAACAAACTTAGTAAGATATAAGATCAAGTTTGCACTAGATGATTTGAGGCAAGAAAAGGTCACATCAGGAGATTTTTATTTAGAATAATTATGTTCAACAGAGAAAACCAGTAGCATGTGAATGTTCCACTCAATTACCTATTTCTTCCATGTAAGAAACATCTCAAAATTCTTTCCAATTGGAAGAGTTATATTTGAAACTACCAAAGATTTTCCATCCACAGTAACACCAATCTTCATTTTCTCTTCGTCCCCACCATTGCTATGAACAGAAAAAGAAGCACTAGAGAGAGCTGCAACAGAATTTGAAGATGTTTTCAATCCCAGAACTATTACTGTTTGAAGAATCCATCCCTCCCTGATTGCATACTTCCCCATTTGGACTTTTGATCTGAGGCTAAGTCCTTTCTCTTCAACACTTGCATAGAATTTTATAAAACTTGATTTTCCATTCTCTAACTTCATGTTCAAATCATCTCCATTGTCCAAATATAACTCCCCACTTGCCTCCATCTTGCTGCCCATAGCTACCACCAAACTAAATGGGCTTTTTCTTACTTCTCTAGTTGTCCTACCCATTTCTTGCATAGGCAATATAGTCCCTTCATATACATGAACATTGATGGTGTCTAATGGAGCTTGAAGCCTTACATATGAACCACTTTCTACCTGTATAGAATCTGATACATTAAACAGACTGTACCAAGTCCCCTTTGGAAAATAAGCATCCACAGTCCTTGCTCCTTCCTTTAAAACAGGGGATACTAGAACCCCATTTCCCAAAAGAAACTGGGAGCTGATTCCTAATGTATAAGCGTCCTTGGGGAATGTGAAAAACAGAGGCCTTGCAATTGGAGATCCTTTGGTGTGAGCTTCAAAAGATAATGTGTATATAAATGGAAGAAGGCGATATCTCAGACCTAATGCCTTTCTTGCAGACTCTGTGACAGACTTCCATAAGTAAAGCTCTTGACGAATTGAACCCTTTTCTGAATGATCTCTGGCAAAAGGATAAAATGAACCTAGTTCAATCCATCTATTACAGAGTTCTTCTGTTGTGTCTCGGGAAAAACCACAGATATCAGCACCCACCATTGGGACTCCAAACAATCCAAAATTCAGCATTGTAGGTATGGAGTACCAGAGATCATCCCATGTTGCAGCATTGTCTCCTGTCCAGTGTGCGGCATGGGCTCCAGATCCAACAAAGGTAGAGCGGGTCAGTACGAATGGTCTCCTGTTTAGTATCAATTCCAATGCATTTTTGGTCACAATGGCTTCTGAGAGCCCATACAGATTATGGGCATTGTATTCCAATATACCATCGTAGTAGACTGCACTGGCAGGCATGGTTTTGTTCCCCAATGGTCTGAAGATTCCAGAATTATTGATTTTATAAGGGGGATCGTCCCACTTCGTGACATTGGCATCACTGCACACTAAACAACATTCTGTCTGTGCATCTTTTCTTGGGCAGTTCCCATCTTTTGGCAAGGAACATGTAATCCCACTGCAGAAGTTGGAAACCTCATTCATATCAAGCCAAAGGCCATCAAATGGAATTGTGCTGTGAAAGTCCAATATTTCTTTTGTCCAAAAAGATGGAGTCTTGGGGTTCAGAAAATCTGGAAAATGTACCGGTCCTGGCCATACTTGTGCAAGGAAAGGGATGCCTGCTTGTTTCACAAAAATGTCATCTTGTAGCCCTCTCTGAAAAGTCTTGTATGTTCCATTTATGCTTATTCCTGTGCAGATCAAGCAAATGGCATGGATGTTATTCTTTAAGTTATAAACATGTTCAAAATGCATTTGCAGGCTTCTAAACTCGTCCTATTTCCTCTTTTCATTCTTGGAGTCCCTTTACACCATAGCCCCTGTGTTTCTTAAGTATAAATCCCTTCCCATAATCATACTATATCATACAGTTAATAACAAAAATATTCAACAATTTGTTTGAACAGAGCATTGGGTTAGTACATAGTGAAAAATAAAATTGACCAGTACCTGGATCAATTATGAGAACATATTTCTGCCCATCAGCATGGATTTGTTCGATAAATTCTCTCATTTCCTTCTCAGGGAAATTCACAGGGTCTAGAGTGAAATCCTTGAAGTCATCCATATAATCAATGTCTGTCCAAATAACTTCTAGAGGGAGTTCTGCTGCTGCATACCCAGCTACAACTGATTTAACGTCTGTAATGTTTTTATATCCATACCTACATTGGTGAAAACCTGTGCAACCCATTAAAGATACTTACATTAGAAACTTTGTTTATAGCTTTTTCTGTTTGGTTGTATGATATTATCAGAGTGATCAATGCAAAATTCTAAAATGGAAAGATATGAGAAAAAATTACCAAAAGACCAATATGGCATTGGGGCAGGGCGACCCACAAGGCCCGTGTACTGCTGAACAACAGAGAGCGGAGAAGGGCCAGAGAAGAAATAAAAGTCCAAAACTCCCCCAATCACTCTATATGTTAAGTAGTTGCCCCCATACTCAATATCCATTCCATTGCTATTCAGCAGCAAAACTCCATGAGCAACACCGCCTGCTCTCACATCCATATAAAATGGATGAGACCCATACAAATTCAGATACAGATTCACACTCCCAATGTCGGCATTCCAGAGTGTATGATGAGTTTCATTCTTGTCTAGACGAAACCCTGGCCTGGTGCTCTCCCCCAATCCATATAGAGAAGCATTCCAAGGAAGAACAGTAGAAATCTCCAAGTACTGATCCTTGAACACCATGCTCCCGAACGGATAAGCTTTGCCTTGACCTTGTGGAGTGGAATTGAAAAGGACTTCTCCATTGGAATGCCTTGTAACTGCAAAGCCAAATGGATTTTCGGTGTATGAAAACTGCAATTCAGGTTCCTTATTATTAGTACCATTATCATCATCGTTCCTGGCTACTAATTGTCTAGGGACTTCCCATCTTTGTTTCTGAGTATCAGCTATATAAACTCGTAAGCGATCACCTGATTCATACCTGGAAAAACTCCTAGGCATTAGGCACAACCACACAGAGACAATATAGTATATGAACTCTTAAATCAGGACAGTTATATAAAGCTTGGAGAATTGGGTAGATACATACCAAAAAATAAGCTAAACAGCTACTGACAATCTAGTGCTTGAAATCTTATATAAAGACAGTCAAATAAAGTTTGGAGAATTCAGTTTCAAGCTAAAATCCTGCAAACAGTAACTTAACCATGTAGTTACAATGAAGGACTGAAAATCTTAAATCAAGGCAATGAAACAAATTTTGTGTAACTTATTATAAAGGTAGGTTTTGGGTCATGTAAAGCGAGATACCAATTTGGTGTATAAGATCTTATTTAGAAGCCCTCAAGGAAATTGTTTATTTATTTATTTTATATATTGTCGAATAGGTGTACAACCCTATCAAGATCTCTTTATAGGGGCACACATGCCATAAATATCAAGCCCATAAAACTAGACACATAGAAACAACCATTTACACAAGTAGATATAGATCATTTTAACTAAAAAGAATCATGTCATGGACACCACGTAGCCAATTAATAGATTGAAAAAACTGAAGGAGATATCATTCACTTCTGAGAGAACGTGAAAATATTAAATCAAGACAATCACCTGAAGTTTGGAGGATAATTTCACAGCAAGACACCTAGAAACAGCAGTTGAAATAAGTAAATAGCTTGTGATGGATCCTACAGATTAATTCAGCTTAAAGAATTGAGTCATTGCCACTTGATAGATTGAGGAAGTAGAGGGAGATCTCATTCAATAAGTAGAGGGACTTTAGGCCTTATATCCTGTCATTGATCATTCATGGCTGTCAGATACGGCCTAAATTTTTAAAAGGAAAACTTGGAATTCACTCTAGTAAATGAGTTTTTTTAAATCATAGTAGTTTTCACTGGAGCTTGCAAAAGGTATGTATTATTTGCAAAAAGTATGTATTATTTTGATGTTTTTTTGGAAACAATTGTGTAGACAGTGTCGAATCAATTTTTTGGATCACACTCTGTAACCCATCGTCAGAATTAATGTGAAAACATATGAAAAATTGATAACTGGTACCTGACAACCAGTTGAGGGTATTGGATATCTGAGCCATAAAGAGGATCACCAGCCACAAGCTGCAGTTGGGCTGTGAAAGATCTCCCATCTGGTGCTTCTCTGACTGAAGTCAGTGTATAGCCTGCTCCAATAGCTTGGCACCCCAAAGGGAAAACTACAGCAGACAAAAATGCTACTGCCAACATTAGGAATGCTGTTTGTAGAGGCATAGCAGGCATCTTGGTGAATTATGAAATGAGCATTACATATATAAGGTACATCTTATACTGTTATTGGAATTTGTGTTGTGACATCTTGAGATGGCATTAATCCAGAGCCCATGTTGTCTGAAGTTTGTGTTGTGATATCTCTGGTTTTCAATGAAACTGAATTTTAAGATAGGAGGTAGATAAATTATTAGTAAATCCCAATCTACCTAGAAAGTCCAAACACAAAAGACAAATTTGATTTTTTTATAGTTGTACTGCATCTTTGTTGACCTTAGCTTTATTGTATTTTATTTTGACTCGGATTCTATTGTATCTTAGAGCACATTTATTAGGAGGATATATCAGATCAAGAGGATATTTTTATTAAGAAATATTATGTTATAGCTTATACTGGTTTTTATATGATTCTCTTTGGTTGGTGCATTTTTAGGTTTTTGAGTTTCAGATTGTTTGATTCTGTTTTTTTTTCTCTTTAATAATTTAGATTTTGTGTATCAGATTATGATTATAAATATATTATAACTGTAATTTAATATTAATTTATATGATTTGAGGATTTATAGTAAAGATTAAGTGGGAATTAATTAATTAAATTAATAAGAGTAACATTTTTATTGTAACATCACTTTATTAATATAAGGATCATACTATATTGGTTCTATTGTTGTAGTAAAACATAATCCTTAACCTATACACCATATATTATTTTATTTATAAACATCACTAATTCGCCGGTAGGCGTCCACCTTTGAAGATGGCTTGGTTGGAAATTGTCAAATTCCGGTGGCTCTAATATTTGTTCTCTTAATTTTAATGTATGTTGCCGGATTTTAGATTTTTTCCTACAATCCTAGATATTTACTATGGTAAATATCCACAAATTTTAGAGATTTCCTATGGAATAGTATCTAACAATCTGATTGTATCTACTTTTTGGATTGTATGATCACAAAGTTTAGATATTTCCTATAATAATATCTAATATTCTGATTGTATCTACTTTTTGGATTGTATGATCATGTGCTAAAGAGAATATTAGATCTGCTCTCTTTGCAAATGCTGTGATTTATTCATTTATTGTCCATGAAAGAGGATGATGGGCTGTTAAGGTTAGAAAATGTTTCTTATATGACACAGCAACAGGAAATACGATTTAGTGTTACCCATGAAAAGGATGGAAGAAGGGATCCTGTGGTAACTGGTAAAGATGTGACCCCTCATGTGACCAGGGGCCTATTTCTTCGACAGAAGTGTTTATAGTTGTTTTGTAGTTTATCACCAGCTGACTGGCATTTGTTCGTCACACCGAGCAATAATGAGGAGCATAGGCCAGCTCAAAGATAGAGTGAACTGTTTGGCTTCCTTACCAGTTGGCTAATCTACAAAAATATTAGTTGAAAGGAATGTTGTTACGCAGTAATGGCAATGGTCTGTAATGTTTACGAAAGGCCATAACAGATTAAAGGCTATTTGGATGCTTGGCCAACAAGTTAGTGCATGTCAACCCATGCAAATCAATTTAGATTGGAACATTCTGCAATATTCTATGCACCCAAGAAAAGAATAATTGGGTTTCCAGTGCCAAGCTGGATATGTTGTATGGCAAATCTCTGGGCACTCAACTTGGATTACTGTGATTGTAGTAATTATCCAGAATTATAAATATTGCCAAATTCAATGAGTTGGAACTTTTATGGTGATCAATTCTGTAAAGAGCTGCCAACGTTATTTGGAAAGTCGAGAGGATTTTCAAAGCACTTGGGGAGAACTGCATCAAAACCGGAGTGCCCGTGGGAATGGCCAAAACCAGTCTCCCATCGATATATTGGTGATTATTGAAATATTTTGGTGATGCGCAATTAGATAAAATGGACAACAGGCAGTGGCAGTATTGAAATAGAGGGGGAAATATACAGGCTTAACCAAGGCCATTGGCACACCCCCGCTGAGCACACCATCAACGGCAGAAGGTATTGTTCTAAAAAGTAAAACTTTTATATTTGTGATAAGTGCACCTCTAATATTTGCCAATAAAACAAAAAAACAAATCTGAATATAACACATAGTACGAATATTTGTGATACAGAGCTACTACGAGTTTGAGGCGTGAACAGTACAAATTTGTATGCTCCATTAGCCCCGCTGCATATTTACATTCCTCCCGGCGTAACTTGCGAGGGTCTTTCTGCTTTGTAGGCTGTCATTTATCATTTTAGGCTGTAAAATCAGGCTTAAATTTTAAAAAGAAAAAACTCATGGTGGCAATGAGTTTTTTACACCATATGTTGTTTCACCAAATTAATTCCAAACACTGTTCAGTGAAAAACATTGCTTTAGAAATAAATATGCAAGACAAATCACACTATTTCACCAAATATATTAATTGTGAATACTATTGCAACTATAAATATCCAAAATCCGGCAAATAACAAATATCTAAAATCCGGCAACCTGTAAACATTGGATCCACCAAAATTTGACACTTTCCAGCGGGAGCATCTTCAAAGGAGAACGCCTACCGGCGAATTATTTAATAAGGTGTACAACTCTATCCTCCTCTCAATTTAGATATGTGACCTCTTTAATGGAGCATGCACACCTTCACCATCAAATCCATAAAGCTAAATACATAGAAATGTCATATGCACCACATAACTAATCAATAGATTGAGAAGGTTAAGAGAGATATCATTCATTATATAAAGGATATGAAAAAATATTAAATCAAGACAATCAAATAAAGTTTAGAGAATTCATTTCACAACAAAATACCAAAAACAACAACAATTGAAACAAGTACATAAGATGTGACGGGTTCTACAGATCAATTCGGCTTAAAAGATTGAGTCATTGTCACTTGAGGAGGTAGATGGAGATCTCATTCAATAGGTAGAGGGTCTTTGTGCCTTTGTAGGCTGTCATTTATCATTGTAGGCTGTAAAATCAGGGTTAAATTTTAAAAAGAAAAAACTCATGGTGGCAATGAGTTTTTTTACACCATAGTAATTTTCACTGCGGTTTGCAAAAAATATATATTATTTTGATTTCTTTTTGAAAACCATTGTGTCGAAGGCTTTGAATCAATATTTCATATTACACTGTGTAACCCATAATAGAGCTAATGTGAAAACGTATGAAAAGTATAATAACTGATACTGAGCACCAATTGAACTAATGTGAGAATTGTCAGCCATAAGCTGCAATTGGGCTGTGAAAGATCTCCCATGTGTTACTTCTTTGACTGAAGTCTATGTATAACCTGCTCCAACAGCTTGGCATCCCAAGTTATGAATGAACATTACATACAATGGCATTAATCCACACCACATGTTTTCTACTTATAATGGATTTTCAAGTGATTTGCAGGACTTTCTTCTACTAATAATAACCATGTTAGTTAAGATTCAAGGTTATTTTCTTACGGTAGTGTTTTTTTTCATAATTTTGAAGTGAACTAGCCTCCACCTCACTACCTATTTATTGCACTATCAAAATCATACTATTTTACTAATAATAAAAATATACATTTCAATATTTGCGCTGAAAGCATTCCCCCTATAGGAAAGGTCTCTGCGGACGTTTCTACGACTATGTTAAATTTGACGGTTTGACGACCATTTTGACGTTTGTGTTTTTCCTCCCTATTTTAGTTTTTCTCTACTATTTTTAATAATTAACAATTTTAGCTTTTGTTTTTAATTAACAATTTTAGATTTTAATAATTTTTGTTTTTAATAATTACAATTTTAGCTTTTTTTTAATTAACAATTTTAGATTTTTAATAATTTTTGTTTTTAATAGTTGTAAGCACATGCATGATCTAATTCTAAGAAGATAAGTTTAGTTAAGATAGTTGTTTGAGCTAAAAATAGAAAATTAGTGAGTCGTTCAAGCCCATATATATCCAGGTTAGACTGAATCGGCTATTCCAGATACACTGGAGTCATAACATAAAAACTTAGGGCATGCAAGTGATGAACAAAACCAAGAAATCAGATTGATGTTTAAGACACTTCTTTTGGATTGGTAAGTTATGCTCCAGACATCTTTACACATTTCCTTTAATAATTTGTGGATGATATTGTTAGGGTTTAATCTTTGTTGTTTAAAATAGTTTGTTTTTGTATGCACAGGTCTGTCGCCATATTCTATTTGTAGCGTAGGTGAATATTCAGGGACATGCTCTGCTTTGGGTATGAATGGTCTAGACAATGATGAACTTGTTCGCACATAAATGGAATTTACATTTACAACAATTATGTACGTGAATTAGCTTATCTCAATTATTCCTATTTTATAGGGAATATAAGCCTGATAGTTATGCTAATTTGAAGCACACCAACATAATCCAAACCTCAACAGGGTATTTGTGTAGTAACAGTAGGATTCCATGCTTGATATAACCACTCCAGAAAAAAGGTCTTTTTGTTGGCTGTAAGAAAACTATTTAATTCTGTAGTGCTTGCTAGCTTCAACCATACTATAGCCTCACAATACTTGTATGCTATAACTAGACCATGGGAACACATACAAAGTAAGAAAAGTGATTGCCCACTTCAACCTGAGTAAGCCCCTTTATTGCTCTTTGAACATGGAAGTAGAACGTTCTCACACATTCCAACCACACTTCATGCTCCTCAAAACCACAAGGACTTTGGGTGTGACACAGAATGCATGGTTTCCTCATCTACCCAAAAGAAAGAGCACAAAAAGTGAAAAATCTAGAAACCCCAAATCTCTCAGAATAAAACTCCAAGAAAATCCCCTTTTTAATTTGTGTGGTCAATACATAGCTCAAGCCAAATTGTTTGAGACAGTTTGGAGTATTAATCTATTTCTTTTCTGAATTCTGATTCGACATGCTAAGAAGGAAGGTGGAGTGGCTAATTTCAAATTAACACACCCTCTTTACTTATTCTGCAATCCAAAGTAATAATCACATAGCTCGGGGTCTTTAAGCGTGGTGGGATGTTATGATCCTCATGTGTAGATTTCACTAATGCCTCGACTGGGTTTTCTCTTGCACCAAATGACATGACCCAGGGCTACATCCGACCTCCAAAATCCCCAAAGAAGTTTTATTCACTAATCTTATGGATATCCCTTTGCACTTGAGCTAGTAATTTCTTAGGCAAAAACGGAGTGGACTTCTCAAAATACATAATAGCATGGTATATGTGAGAAAAATTGGGTATTACAATTTGTGAAGAGTTGATAAAACAGTCAATTTGATTTCTAATTTGTAGTAGAAATTTTAAGAAAGAGTTCAAACAAGTTTTATTTAACATGATTCACAAATGCATATTGCTCCTATTGTTCCATGAGAAGAGGTCTAGAAAATCTCAGCCATTTGGAAAAACAAATCTAGCGAGCATCCACTATACATGGACATCCATGCGTATAAGGGTATTTTGTAGTAGTATGTAGTGTGAAAACTTAAATCCTATCTAAATTGATGTGGGAAATTTGCTTACCCTATGAAAGGGATTTCTTGGCACTTCTACAATAGTTGAAAGTAGAGTATAAGAATCTCAAGGGGATTGTGTGTATTTAGTTGACAGTAGGCTTCGCGAAGCTTTCCCACACTCAAGAACATCTCAAATTTGGGAACATGATCAGTCATCCTCCTCAATAAAAAACTCGATACAAATTACCAGGAGTTTTGGAAAGTCATCATTATGCAAGTAATTCCTAGGGAGTGAAAAACCCTTTGGACATGTATTTCAGTATTCCATTACATTGCTTGCTCAATATTTGTGGCAACAAGGAACAACCAATGTAGGTTAGATTTCATTTGGAATTTACTGAGCTAAACATGCGATATTCAACCCCTCTAATTGAGGATTGGGAAATCTTAATGTCTTGCATGAGAGCACACTTAACTTAGTAAGAGCTCAACATTTTAAAGGATGGTTAAACAACACACCTTGCATTTAAATGATAGAAGATGATGGATTCCCACAATGGCCTTCAGATGTTGTAAATGCATTGAATATATGTTGATTGCCCCAATCCATTGTTTTTATGGTATTGGGACAGTCTAGACATTTGGAAATCCTGATGATGATCAGTTGGACTCACAAAGTTCATTTTTACGTAGGAACATGGTACAAAAAATAGAGCATGCTTATTGTGACCATGTTATGGGTTGACGTAGGTTCTCATGAATGGTGCTACAGGTGACAATCATGCGAATTGTCAATAGATGCATCAATGCAACCACCAACATTACCTTTATTTGTTGGTTTTCAAATTGGATAGATTACAACGGCCCATGTTGGGATCCCTCCAACCTCATTACATATTCCCATACCCCCTATTTAAGAGGGAATCGATTTAGACAATTTCTGATTAAAATGTCCTGGGGATTAACTATCCATAATTCACAGGGATTTACTTTGCACAGAGAAACCATCGACATTGGAATGCACTGAAAGGCATGTTCTGACTTTCACAACTTTCTCTAGAGTTATCTTGCTTGCAAATATGTGCATTTCACCTGTGTATTTCATTTGAGACTTGTCAGACTCAAATATGGCATTTGTACCAACACTTTTGGAGCAATAAGACCTCGTCAGGAAGCATAGACTAAAATCACTTAACCCATCGTAAATACTACCCACTACTTTGATAGCACCTCCACTACTACTATACTTTGGGTTCTTGTATCCAAAGTGGCATTGTTGTTCAATGGGGTATCAAATGTAATCATGTTTATTGATAACTAAAAAATGCCCACTAAAGGCTACCATTCATGATGCAAAACTGCAAATGTATACATGTCTCATTATGTGCACGTAGATCTAGATTTATTTGATGTTGTGAAATATGATATGCAATAGGGGTTTAAATGTACGAATTTGTAATCAAAATTAAATGTACACATACAACATTTCATTGTAATGTTTCAACTAAATTCCTAGACTACAACTTATCAATCACACACATTATCCCAACTTCTACAATAAATGTTTGGCCCAACAAAATACCAACCGAACTTTTTTTGCACAACTAACACAATAAACCTGAATTAAATACATACAACATCAACCATAAAATAAATTAATTATCGAAAAGAGATCCAAAGCCCAAATGTATTCATGTACGAATTTTTAACAAGTTTGAAATTTAGAACTCCAACCTTAAAATTAAGTGGCCATTTATATCAACTATTTGTACTACTTTGGCACTCATTATCCAACGTATACTCCCAACACTTCTAGATCCAAATTGTAGCTATGACCCTTTGTTGTATGCATACTGATTTGGGCTTAGGATTACAACAGTTGAATATTCCACTCATCAACACGATAGTCTGTCAACTTCTCATGCATCATCATGGTGATTTTGAGCTCACTCTCATGCATGCCTCCTCTTCCACGAGTTTTCCATATAACTCAATCTCCAAATGGCCCATGCATCTCCTTAGCTAATCTACACAACATAACTCTAATGGATTAGATAGGACTGTATATGTCCTCTCTTCCTCGGGAGTTCAATATGTTAACTCAGTCTTTGGTGTACATAAAAAACCTAAGAAAATCCCAAGCTTAAGTGGGTAAAAGATTTATTTTTTAATTAAGTTGTCCAATGGAGAAATGTTCATTGCCAATGTTATAAACGCCTCCTGTTATTGAGGGTTAAGTACATCATCCCAAGGAACAGTACAGGTTTTTGAGGTGGCATTTGTAGATCCTCCCAAAATCAGGAATCTAAAAACCGCTACATGTTGATATTGTGAGATGAGCATGTTTGTAAGTTGTTGTAATGTCCCATTTTTCAAACTAGTTCATTTTGGAGACTTCTAGCCTATGTTGCCAGGGTTCATCCCCCAGCCCCCTGTACCTTTCCTGATACATATCCAGTACGGATACGTCAAGGTACGGGTACAGATACGTGATGGGTTCGTCCGGGTTCTTCGTGGGTATGCCACAAGTACGTCCAGACATACCCGAGAAGAACACGGACGTACCCACAGCGAACCCAAGGTTAAATACACCAAGGTTTTTTTTGCTAGTCAGGCCAGTTAAATTGCAAAGGATTGAAGACAAGACAAGGGCATTATCATCTCATATCATCCTCAGAATGGCGTTACATTAAGGGAAAAGTTTTCAGGGGAGGAAACTTTTTTGTAAATATAGAATGGTTGGTTGAATCTTTTCAGCTAAAAAAAGAAGAGATGTTCGTATGAAAAATTGAGGACTTTGAAAAGGAAAATCTTATAATAGGGTAGTTTAAATTTTGAAAATCTGGTGAAAATTGCCAAAATATCTATAATAATACCCTATTTACCTCTAAAGCCGTTTTGTCCCAAGCTCAGATAATTCAGAATTGGCTGATTTGAGAGCCACGAGGGAATCGCTCCTGTAAGTGCATTCACTGTCAGATTCAGAATGATGAGTATTTTATGTTCATACAACCATAAGGGCAGAGGGCCTGATAGCTTGTTTCGCGACATTGACAAATACTTGAACTGAAATCTGGGACTGAATCCCATTGGAGCTGCATTATAAAACTGGTTTTGCTGAAGAAACAAAAGCGTGAGTGAGGAGGCATTTTCCATTGTCTTGGGAATTCCTCCCATAACTAGTTGCCGCGTAGATTCAAGAGATCTAGCTTGTTCAGCTCTCCTAAAAAAGGTCGGTAAAAGAAAATAGCTCCGTACCCACATTGCCAAGACTGGTTTTAATGGACATGTCCCTCTTGGAAATTTGCTTCTCAACATGTATTTTAAATGCGGGAGATTGAAGGATTCGTGCCAGCTATTTGACAAAATGCCCGACAAAGATGTTGGGCTTTGGATATCCGTGATTACAGGGTATGCACATAACGGATGAAGTAAAGAGGCGAGGGATCAATATGGTCTACAGATGATGAATTTCACATAGCCAATTAGTTATGTTGTTTTCTTTTTTCTTTTCCTATGAGTAATTGGTTATGAATTCTGATGGAGAGTTAAAATCTGATTTAGACTTCTGCGTTCTTATTGACGGTTCCAATCTAGGCACAGTTTTGTATGGAAAATCCAGATAATCATTCCTTGACACGGATCACATCGACAACATAATTTCCCCTAATGGCTCACGCGTTATATATTCAGCCGATCTCTCACGGTTCACATCATTTTCGTTTCTCATGAAATAGCATCGTCCATGGCTCTGCTCTTGGCGCCCTTGTGTTTGATGCTTATGACTACGAGCTTTCTTGTCGCTGATGGTGTCAAGGAAACTCCAGTCCATTGATGATGCATGCAAAGTGCTCGACAAAATGTCTCGACAGGATATGATATCGTGGAATGCCATGCTTGCAGGATGTAGGCAGATCAAACATCGGGAAGACGCTCGAGTTTTTTCAATGGATGCAGAGAGAAGCCATAGAATTGAATCAATTAGTATTCTCCACCATCATAAGGGCGTGTGTTGCATTGGAGTAGGGAAAGCCGTTCATTCCCACACTACCAAAACTGAGTTTGACCATGGTGTTATGCATCCAAATTCCAAACCTAGCCACCGATATTTTTAATTTGTTAAAATATTTTTTAAATGTAAAAAAGAAACCAAGAAAATAAATGCTATCATAAATGTTATGACACCATAAATACTAATGACGTCATGTTTTTCTTGAAATTGCTGAAGGCTGCAATAACATGTTAAATTTTAGGCCGATCACATTAAAGATATATACATTTTTACAATTATTTTGTTAAAAAATGTGCAAGTTTATTACTATTTATTAATGTGCATAGTGGATTTTGTTAATGAAAATAATAATAACCATGTTTGATTGGTTGAAAAGTGCAAACAATAACATGTTAAGCAATTGTGAAACCTATAGTTATACTTTCTTGGGCAGTACTAATAAGATAGTACAATTATTTCAAAAATGAGCAGGTTGTATAAAAGCACACCTCAGGTTTAAATCCATTCAAAAGTATAGAAAAATAAATAAAAAAGTCAGAGTCCACAATTATAAAAAGAGTTGAAACCAAAGGATCTCTTTAATCAGGCTTGCCCCACCTGTCAATAGGAAGGTCTTGCCCATCGGGAATGGGTTCCTAGTCAGTGGCGGTGGTGCCCTCCTATTGTTCTTCAATTTGATTTTCTTACCCATGGGGCTATGAAATGGCCAATGCCAATCAAGGGAACTTGCTAGTATATAGTGGCGGCAACAAGTTATGATGGCGAGCCCCACCCTCTTCGATGAGCCAGAGGAGGAGAGTGGTGGTGACGAGGCAAGCCCCACTTAGAACAGTTCCACAAGAGGCGATGAGAACGACTATGCTAATAGTTGTGGCCCCCTAGAGAGGGAACTTGATGGGTAGAGGGTGATGGAACTCGAGCAACATTGCAAGGGGCATTGCCCCAGTGATGTAGAAGAGTTTGGAGGTGGTCCACTTCTAGTGTCACCTTCCGAGCTTGGACTTGAATGTGCAAAAATACATTGGACACAATCATTGCTTTATTAAAAGTTGAAAAAATTGCAATCTACAACTGAATGAGCAAAATTTGCTCTTTCCAAATGAAGAAAATGATTTCCACTCTAAAAACATGCTAGACTTGGGTGAACGCCATAAGAAAACTAGTCCAATTCCCTAATAAAATGTGTTGTTAAAAGAAGGGTTCCGACTAAAATGGCTAAAATAATTCATGAATCCAAGCCCAAATGGTTTGAGCTTTTTGAAAAAAACTAGAAAAGGTGTACATAAGGGTTTCAATTCGCCCATTGAAAGAGCATCATGGATCGAGAATAACTAAGTGAATGAGCTTGCGACTAATGGGTAATCCCTGATAAATAATACACCATGCAAAGCAAGCAAGCTTGGGCTCCAGAATGACAGACCAAATAGTAGATAATTTGTGTTGCCAACACCAAGTAAAGAATGAGGGGCCAATGAAATTTGAGTCTATTCACCATTAGAATCTTGGGAGACAACGAATCATAGCCTTGTTGGGTGAATAATTGAGAAAAATTGTATTTGGAAACCATTTACAGT
The DNA here is from genome assembly GCA_019776745.2 of Taxus chinensis. Classification (NCBI taxonomy): domain Eukaryota; kingdom Viridiplantae; phylum Streptophyta; class Pinopsida; order Cupressales; family Taxaceae; genus Taxus; species Taxus chinensis. The sequence goes on from CM034155.1 coordinate 206,932,562, forward strand.
CCTTACACTAAGGCCTAGAGGACAAAATCCCAATTTTGTGCAACATCCTAGTAGGAATAACTTCAAGAATGGCCAAATATGAATCACATTTACCATTAGCTAATGATCATTTAACCTTAACTTTTGGCCATGTCAGAAGTTGTCAACGTGGATGGCTAAAGATGTCTTGCAATGTGTGAATCCCTCATGCAAAAAGCTTGAGGGTGTGAACCTGGGGAACCTCTGCAAGAGGCACATTGTAGAAGGTAATGATAAGTGACCACCACATAGAGTGGGAATTAACATATATCCTTGTTTTTAACTCATCTACATTTCAAATTAGTCATGGTTTGATTTTCTCTCCAGCTTCCCAAATAATTTTGATAACAAATGAGTCAACCACTTTCATAAGAGCTTTAAGAAAAAGCAACTTTGGGAAATCCAAACCCTTCCAGGTTTTGTGACCTTGAGGTGAACCCTTAGTAATATAGTTATGCAACCGAATTTTCCACTTATCCAAACCAGTAATGACATGAACAATTCATTTAGCACAAAGGGCAACTCCCTGGTGGCCTACATAGTAAAATCCTAGTTCCCCAGATTCTTTGGGCAAGCAACAATATTCCCAAGTAACCTAATGAAAACCCTTTGCCATGCTCTAAGCCATCCCATAAAAATCTCTTAGCAGTTTCTCAATTTTTTTGTTGGAAGTTTGAGAAGGGGCCCAACATGAAGAATAATAAACATAAGTGTCCATAAGCACTTTGGAACAAATATAAAATTTACCTACTAACAAGAGAGGCTTTATGATCCAATATGATAACTCACTTTCAACTTGATTAATGACATATTGCTCAAGATAGGAGGGGGCTTGGAATGCAAAAGGTATGCCCCAAAATCTGAAGATTTCTCCATGTGAATTTATTGTCCTTGGACAAGAGATAACCATACATGGGGGAGGAGACAAGACAAACTTTCTGTAGCATTGAGAATTTTTCCATTAAATGCTCGAACCCGAGGCCAGGAAATATACATGCAGGAAGGACAAAGCTTGTCAAACATTAGCCTCATCTTCAATTAAGGTGAAAAAGGAATCACTTGCAAAATGGCCATTAATGAGATGAGTAAGAGGTAATCTTGATAGCATGTTACCTTTTGCCAAGCCATGGTGAGTGGCATTGGAAAGAAGATAAGAAAATCCTTCGTTCACTAACACATATAGAGTAGGAGCCAGAGGGCAACCTTGACGAATAGATCAAAAAATCCCAAAAGGTTCATAGTGAACGTCATTAACAAAGACATAAGAAGATGCATAAAAAAACATGGACACAGTGCTGATAAAGGTAGGCCCAAAACCAAGCGCTTTGAGCATGGCCAAAATGAAGTGCCATTCAATCCTGTCATAAGCTTTCTCAAAATCAATTTTAATAAATAGAGCATTTTGTTGTAACCGTTGAGCCCATTCCATACCTTCCTATATTGCAATAATATTATCCAAAACATATTTACTTTAGATAAGCCTTATTTTCTTTGGAGTAACAATTGTAGGTAACATGTTGCAGATGTGCAAAACTAGGGCTTTGGCAATGATTTTGTATGAGACACTGAGCAGAGTAATCATCAGCCAATTAGTAATGAGCTCTAAATCCCTCATCTTGGAAATGAATTTGATGTGCCCTTGTTTGATGAACTGACCAAGTGAATTGAAATGAAAGGCTTCCAAATAGACCTGAAAAATATCAAAACCAATCACACCCCAAAGGGTTTTATAAAATTCACAAGGGAAACCATCGTTCCTAGGGGCCTTATAATCGACCATTTGAGAAACTACCTCAAAAAAATCCTCGACATTTAACATTCTATCGCAAGCAAATTGTTGTGATTGAGAGAGCTTATAAGGGACAACTACTCATTGATAAAGAGTTGTTTGTCACTTAAGAGAAAGATCCAAAGCTTTGAAAACTTACTAATAATGGCACACAAAATCCTACACCATCTCTAGAACTTTAGACCAATGAAGTGAGCCTTCCTGGATAGCTTTGATTTGTCGATGTGCATGTTTGGATTTGAGGAAATGAAATAATTCCCTGGAAACCCAATCACCCACTTTGAGCCAATGTAATATAGCTTTGATTTGAGCTCCTTCAGCATTATAAGCATCAACAATTTGGATGTATTACGTAATATTTTTCATCTTTCTCTACAAAGGTTCATCGAAGGGAGTTTACTCTAGAGTGGCTAAGGAGTCACTCAACTTAGAGGTGGTGGCAAAGTAATAGTTACACTGAATGTGGGTCATTTGACGCCTGAAGGTGCACAAAAAACATGTCAACTATTGAATGACATATTCCCACCATATAATCTATCTTGTTTTACACGATGGGCAAGCCAAGATGCCCCAAACCCTATTAATATGGAGAAGAATGGGCCCGTGATGCAAAAAAATGTATTGAGATAAAACTAAGTGGTGTGAACACATAGCAGCTAGAAGTTCCATTCAATCCAAAAGAAGATGGGGTAGTGGTTGGAAAAGACCAAGTCCAACAAGACTTCTATTGGTAACTGAAAACCACCAGTGAAGGATAAAAAAGGTTGTGTTGATAGCATGACACGATTGAGGCATTTAAAGATGTGATTATATATTTGGCATAGATTATACCAAGTGTGCCAAACGATGGATTTAGAATAAAGAGAAACATTGGGGTGTTATAAAACCCATTTTACTACACATATACGCTAACAATCCATCACATGGGTAGATATCCAATCTTTTCAATAGGAAGCTCAACCATATTAAATTCACCACATATCACACAATGGGTATTAGGGATCTCGTCGGTAATCCAGCGCTAGAGCATTTCCTGTTCAACCGCATCATTGGATGCATACACATTAATTACTCCAAAAGAGTGATGATCAATGTTGAATAATACCCATATGACACAATTTTTTGGGTCACATCCATGATTAACATGGTGAGGTTGTCATTTAGGGGTGATAAATTTCATAATCCCTTCATGTCCAGGATTATGATGATTAGTCAAAGCTAAACTATATGGCCAAAGAACTTTAGTGATTGTGGATAGTAGAAATCATGCCACCTTAATTTCTTGTAAAAAAGAATGTCCATCTCTAGAAATCACTTCCTAAAATCTTGCACACAATACTTGTGAATGGATTCTATTAGATCCATGACATTCTAGGAGAAGAAGTTAGTTGAAAGTGAGCATCCAGAGACATATCCTCCAAAATCAAACCCAAAAGGGTGTCATAACTATATTGGAAAAATCGTTGCTGGTTAGATAGAAAATACTCAATAGATTGTGCTTTCGCTTTAGTAAAAGATGTTATCTTTTCTTCCTCAAGGTGGCGAGCATGGATTTAAGAGAATCGAGATACCATTTTGCAAGGAGAAACTGGAACCCAAGACACGGAACGAAAACCATCCTTATCATGTAAACAAATTGAAAACATGTAAAATTCACAAATGTCCTAAACTGAGGAGAATGATGTGGTGTAGCAGTGGACATCATCTCCTGAGAAGGCTTGACAAACCATAAAAGGCTTGTATATAGAATCTCCAATGAGCTTAGGAATGGTCTGTGCAACTGGTAATTGGCTAGCTTGTGGTTTAATGGCGTTAGAAGTGGCATAAGTAGGGTGGAGATCAGGGGTTTTGTTATGGTTATTTTGTGACCCACATTGGTCCAACCATCTTTGCTTGAGGCTTGAGAAGGTGCAACGTTGGGGTTTGAAATGTTTTGTTACGTTCGGATGACAAAGGGAAATCATGAATCTTATGATCTACATATTGGGAATGAAAATAGGTGTAGGGGAGATTAATGTAGATCACTTGTTGAGTGTACCGGGATTCCCCCACCTGGATGTTAATGGTTTCTTTAACATCCCAAGAAATGTTGACCTCGATACAAACTTGTCATTGTGTTCTGGAAGCATATAACCATAGAGGTTCTTTAGTTATGACCCGACATATAGAGGAAGCAATGAAGTCTAAAACATAATAACATGACATGGTAAGGCTTTGAAACTCCATCCAAACTAGGAATTTAAGAGCCATATGCTCATAAACAACAAACTTGTGATTCCAATGGGACACAATGGGGAGGGAATTGTGGACATACAAGTTGGAGGACTTATGCAACACCGCAACCACATTGGTTGAGTCGACGAAACTGAACAAGAAAAACTATTTGGCCATATTCTTCACAGAGTTTTGATGCCAAACTAGGACCAGGTTGTTTGAACCCAAGAGTAAAACATGCTTTTAGAGTGAATGATTCCAACAAAATATCCTATCATGCAAAACTACTCAAGCCAATGACATGCATAATTAAATTCCTCAATTGGTAATAAGATATAGGGGGTAGTAACATTACCTTGTGGAATACTTTGAGCGCAAAGTTCCTCAGTTGCTTCCCTAGAGGCGCCATCACATTCCATCATAGTCAAATAAATGAAAAATGTGAATGGGAGGTCATTTATAAAGTAGTCGCTTAAAGGTGGGAATGCCTCAAAAAACCAAAGTAAATGCAAGTGCATGCAAGAAAAAAATCTTACAGGATATGGTATCGACTTCTAGATTTTTGAGTTTCGAGTCGAGTTTGATTTTCTTTCTTCTTTTTAGTAATTTCAAATTTTGTGTATTCCATTATGCTTACATGTATAATTGTAATTTAATATTGGTTTATATGCTTTGAGAATTATTAATTGGGAGAAGCAATTCAAAGTTAGTGAATATCAGGTGGGAACCAATCCATTATTATATTAGTAGGTGTGGCACTTTCATAGTAACATCAATCTTAGTATAAGGATCATGGTATATTAGGTTTATATGTTGTTATAGTGGAATAGAATCCTTAACTTATGCGGGATATGAAACTTTATTATAAATAACACAAATGTAGGACATGAAAACCATCATTATATAACAACCACATACAAAAGAAAGTCCACAAAGCATATAAGAACTATAAAGTTTCACTAGATAATAACTACATGCAAGTTAAAGTCAACATGGCATATAAGCCTTGCAAAAAATAATTAGATACAATAAATGTCAACAAGGCATGATGACAAATAAGACTTGCAAAACATCACTAGATAACAGTCAATGTCCAGCATGGGGAAAAATAAGACTTGCAAAACATCACTAGATAACAACCACAATAAGAGAAATTCCATGAGGCACGTAAGTGTAGACACTAAATCACACACATTGGGCACATCTCTAGGTCTTAATCACATACTTGCATTCGTATGATTCCCAAGCAATAAAAGTACTAATTGACCACTGTCTTGGCCTCTTTGCTTTTTTTCTTGTTTTATCTTTGGCCTTACACACCCTATTACCTAGTTTGACTTTCGTTACTCCACCTTTTCTGAGACTGGACAGTAGAATGCCAGCACCTAGGCACCCTCGTCCCCTCTGGGCACCCCCGACCTCTTTGTATCTTACTCGCCTCTTTTGGGCCTCTTCTAACTGTTGGACATCTTGTTTTCTTATGGGCAGGCCTTTAAGTGGTTAATTATGAAATTAAAACAAGGGAGTCATATAAATATAAAGCTATGTGATCATAATAAAGGAACAAGCTCTAAGCATCTATTACTACCACCTAAGGTTGAATCCAAAGGCATCTCAAGCACATCAAAGCATCCATCTAGCTTCATTCAAGGGACAAGGGAATGTTATTTATGCATACACACATAGGAGGGGAAGTTCATTTTTCCATGCACATATCTAATTACATCAGCACATCTAGCTATTGCTTGATATCAAGTGCATCTTGCACAAGAGCCTCCTAGGGCACGATTCTTGCACCCACACGCACAAGAACTACATGGAGTTTGAAATGTAGTACAACACCTAGATCACAAGTTCACTCAGTCACATGACCTCCAGGTTCATTCTGACTCCCCATTTGCATCTTTTACTTTGTAGGATTTCAAGTGTTTTGGGGTTTTGCAGGAGGTATTTTGTTTTACAAATTACAGGAGAACTCAGTGATTATACAATGACCTATATGCGATCAACAACTAACACTAGTGAACATCTTGCGACACAGTAAAATTTGGTTTCTAAGTTTTTTGGCAATCGCGGGTGCCCAAAACTAGTCTACAACACCTAGGCGCTCTTGACCTAATCCAGGAACCCTGGTCCCAACATTTCCGACACTTCTGAAATTTTTTGGGTTCGGTTGCGACAATATGTTATCTTGTTCCATCAATTTTCCAACTCGACATACTTTGGGGTTATTATGAAATCCACTAAGTCTCTTATTCCTCCTATTGCACTTACAGTTTTAATTTCCATTTGCTTATTGGTTGTGTCATATATGTGATTTATTGCTTATTTACCACGTTGTGACTCTGCAATATCTATGGTTTAGAAATTTCCAATTTAATTAAATCGATAAGACTTGCAAAACATCACTAGATAATAATAACATGCAAGAGAAAGTGCACAAGACATGACTGTAAAATCACTAGCAATGTTGGTAGGGAGGAGTTCAGGTAAGTAGAACCCACCGCTTTGGTCTTTCCACCTTTTAACTCTTTCCCTTAGAAAAGATTTTGGTGCGGGTTGTGCATTATAAACCACCTCTTGCTCACAATTTTTATTAATGTGGGACTATTTCTCTCTCACACACACACACACACACACACACACACACACACACACACACACACACACACACACACACACACACACACACACACACACACACACACACACACACACACACACACACACAAATTTAGATAGAGAGTGTTATAATGGACACAAATTAAATAAATAGAGAGTATTATAGTGGACAAAATTTAAATAGATAGAGAGTATTGCAGTAGAGTAGAATATTCAACTGATGTTGGATATGCCACTTTTTTTTAACATCAATAATGAAAGGTTCGAAAATAATTACAAGATACTAATAACTATAGGCAATAGAAAATCCAAAATGCTTGACCATGAAACCAATCATGGTGTTAGTAAGGGAAGTCACAATATGTATAACCCACTGATTTGAGATTTTCACCTTCTAGCATCTTATCCTTGGAAAATATTTTAGTACCAAGAGTTTGATTCATGTGGTGGTGCTCGAAACTAGTTGTGCTATGAACAATGAAACACTTAGAGATAACTGGTGTATTATAAAATGCACGTGAGTACTAAACAAATCAGTTAACTAAAGCATTCAAATACAAAAGACTTACATGCAAAAGTACAACTTCTAGTCAACAGATATATTAGGGAAAGTACACATGTACAATAAATTAGAAAGAATAAGAGTTCAAGCTCTTGTGGTCAAAAGAGGAATTCTTCCTTATTTATTTTCCTAGACTAGTGTGAAAGAATCTGGAACTATAAATGTGTTTGATGTTAGATACTCAGAGCATGTTAACTAACTTATTTCTAATATGCGTGGATGCTCTCTCTTAGGTGATTGATAAATGATCCCTAGAGCATGGTTACAATACATATATAATGTATGATTATAAGAAGGCAGTTAAAACAAAAATTAGTTGCAAGATGCTTCATATTCCATGGGCGAGTAATAATTGTGATATGATGAATGGCATGCTAACGAGATGCTCTAACATGGAAATGTCATGGAGTGTTCGATAGTGATAACTTTAAGAAAATGCCCCTAAAAATTTCTAAAAAATTATGACAAATCCTAGCTAAGTGCATTGGTTTTCATGGAGAATCTTTCATGTTTTGAAAACAATATTAATTTTCCTAGCGAATTTATGCACATTACTAGAAAGTGTGTAAATCCCTATTAATACTAGATAATGGAATTAATTAGCATGAAAAAACCTTCCTTTAACAATTTCTTCTTATAGAATTTTTCTTTATTAACTTAGACTAACTATAAAATTAAATTTTATATGAATTATGGGTCCATCAATATCTTCATAGTTAGTTGGCGCAATTCCCCCATGTATTCATTTATTTTTTATGTTGAAGTGGGGGCCCATGGGGTGACAAGAACCGATAGGCTCAAGGGGGATGGTGCCCCCCATAGATTTCAGGGATAACATCTATGTCGCACTCTCATTGATCAATAATTACACCATTATCTACGCTCCCAACTGCCTCTAGAGCTTCGCGTAGGTATACAAACATTTTATGTGATAACACCCTTCAAAATGGTGTAAGTAGTCCACCTATGAACCATTGTGTAGGTTGGATATGATGGATATCATATGAGAGTTTAAACAAAAAAGTCTTGAACCACACATCATATTCTCATACACTTTCATATAGTCCTTGTTTAATCTCCTTGAGTGCATTGATGCTCTACTTCTTGAACTTAGGTGTGTGAAATTTCACCAAAAAGGTGGCACACAACGTGTCATAGTCCACTACCATTTGATGTGGATCATACTTAATGTACCAGCAATGCACGTGGACTTGCAATGTAGTTGCAATTTGTCTGTCCTTCCTATCCAAAGTAGTGATTCCCTTAGCTCTCCATAAAATATTGCATTTGTGTACATGCTTTGCAACATCTTCTACTCATCTATACTCAAGTAAGTGAAATGACATTCCAAAGAAAATCTAAGGGGGTTATTGTGGTGGTTGGTTACTTCCTTGTCTGAGGTTGCTTCCACTTGGGGGAGGACAAGATCCTGACCCTGAGCCTTCACTAGGGTTTCCTCCGCTCGGGGGACGATAAGAGCCTCTCGAGCTTCCTATCGCTGAAATGAACGATCATCCTGAGGAAGAACTAGTTTGCGTGGCTGTAGTAGAATTGAACTGTGCACCAACTGTTTGTCCTGGTATCCCACCAATGTGATTACTTCCACCAAGTAGCACACCAACACTTTGTCTTAATGTTGCACCCACCAGATGAATTCCAAACAAACTTTTCTTGACTAGGGGAGCCTATTGCACTTCCATATGTGTGGCATTTATCTATTGTGCCTCTTGTGTTGATACTAAAATATACCTTCCCGTGTTTCTTTCCCAATGCGGATATCCTTGATTAAATTTTTTTCCTATGTCACTATGATGATCCTCTATTTGGACTTACGAGTTCCAAGCACCAAACGCAAGGGTTAGGGGTCTGGGGTGGGTTAGATGTGCACAACAGTTCTTAAAAGATTCATTAGAATCACTGCCATCAGATGCCAAGGGGGTCCTTCTGCTGTGTTTTTCCAATACCAGAGGGACATGGTCCTGCGGTCCCTTACCTCTTACAAGGTTCTCATAACTTCCACTTAGATCCATTCCTCTTTGTCTCAGCGCCTCTTCAACTTTCCTCTCTCGTGCATCATTATATATGTGTAGTCTTTATTCTATATATTTATCTTCCATCCGGCTCAATGTAATATTTCCCAAACCCTGTCCTTGCCCCTTCATGCAACAAGTGTTTAGTTAGCCATTGGTAGGGTTTCCAATCCCAGTTCAACCATTAAAATATTTTTAGCTAACGTTAGTGTGCGTAAATATGATCCCCTGGGTTCACACAAAAAATGGAACTCTGATTCTTTTGGGCACGAGTATGTTGAGATTGCGTACTCTAAGGTGTAATTCTATAGCACTCCTTCCCACCAATGATCTACTACACGCGTCCACGGCTCATCCAAATCAGAGAGTGTTTGGTACTTATCCTAGATCCACACTTGCTTCTTTCCCTATCAACTCCCTTTATTTTGCACGTAAGATGTTAACCAATTGTGTAAATTTCCTGAAAAAAACTAAAGAATGTCTCATATAGTGCATCATATAGGTTGTCTTCTACCCATTTACATGGATTAAAAATGCTATCGATACTATACCTCTACACAAATTCATGATGACCTTCGTGTACCCAACACTCAATATTATCCAATGACAACCAAAATGCCATGCACATGCCACATCTTGAAATTTGAAGTGAGAGAAGGTCCCAATAATGGAACCAAAATGTTCTGCTAGAGTCTAGTTTCCAACACAACTTAGTTTAGCGTGCTGGCACATCACTCAAACAAATGTCCAAGTGCTCACCTGAAGCGTTTACAACCTACTAGGTCCCTTCTTGTTTTGACTTGTCAAGATGTAAATCATGTACTTATCCTTTCAAAAAACAACATAGAAGACATATGATTCAATGAAATAACATAACAAAGACAAAATATAACAATAAGGAAATTGATCATTCATTCATCAATGTATATAATTAATAACAGAATCTTAATACCAATTGATATGTAAACTTCTACTTTGGAAACTTACAAAACCACACACTATTGTTCCTACTTCCAAATTACTTGAAAATGATAGTTTTGAAAGTTAGTGAATGAATTCTAGCACTTAGAACTAATTTGCAGCAAATAAGAATGAACAATTCAACCACACAACACAATATTTTTATCCTAGAAACCCCCAATTTGAGGGAAAACCAGCCAGGAAGGGAAATTCTCTTTCTTCCTAACTATATATTGGCCAATTGAAATGAATACATATTACAAGGAGATGAGGGAAGACAAAAATGTCAATTCCAACCTCTCTACTTGCTTGCTCTGCTCATATACCTTGCTTCTACAAACCAATTCCAACACCAAATTATTCTTTCCCACTTCTCCCATGAATCCATGATCAAATCCATCTACTCTTCTTTCTTTTATAGCTAATTCCTATGTCCTCCCGTGCACTGGAGAACGGGAAGGGGAAAATAGGGAAGAGACACATTCCAGACACTTCAAATCCACAAATGGTCATGGATGTATTTTTTTGTTTATATTAGTGACATGACCATTGGTGAATGAAGATTGGCAGTTACACAATCACCGATTTGTGTAGAGGGGTAGTTACGCAACTGTCGCTCTACACAAGGCAGTGGTTTTGTAACTTAACAATTTACTCTCCTTTCTAATTAATTTTTCTTTTGGTTCTGGTTGCTCTGATGAAGTGTTGTCTTTCTAGATCCCTATGGATCACACCTCCCCTGCTCATGAGGATTTTTGTCCCACAAAATATTAGTGGGGGAGTAGATGAGGAAAAATTCCCTCACTTTCTCCTTCAAGTACCACTGGGCCTGTCTTAGTGTCTTCCCCTTGAGTCTAACCTTCCAAGATTCATGGGGACCTCTCCATATTTCTCTAACCTTCTTCTTCAACACTACATCCTCCTCCAACTCACCTCATGAATCGTCAAGCATGGATGGCTCATATAAGTGCAAGTTCTCACATTTTACTATTGAGTACATCCACATGAAGTGTGGAAAATCAAGTCTGAAATTATTTTCTTCAACCTGCTCCAGTATAGTGAAGGGTCAATACCATAGTGGCTTGAGTTTCCTTGCTTGACCTTGTAGTCTTTCCTTTCTCAAGTATAGCCAAACCTTGTCTCTAACATGAAGTTTGCACTCTCTACGATGTTGATCATGTCTAGGATTTTACTTGGCTTGATACTTTTCCAATTTTTCTTTCACCTTGATATGGATTTGTCGAATACTCCCAACAAACTTCGCTACTCTAGTCACTTATGTATCTCCCCTTCTTCCTGTTGTCCAACTGTAATGTCCATTGGATTGGTAGGTAAAATCCCCAATCATGCTTCAAAAGGTGACTACATAGTGGATGTGTGTACAACCCTGTTATAGGAATGTTGAATGTTCGGACTCATCCCAAGTTTGTGGATATTTTTTATTGTATCCTCTAATCAACTATACGAAAGTCCTTTTTACCACCTCTGTTTGCCCAACCATTTGGGGATGGAAGGTCATGCTTCTCTGTAACCTGGTGTCCATCTTGTACCACAAAGTAGTCCAAAAATTCCACAATAACTTTGATGATTTGTGTAAATCTCCTTTATAAAACAACTCATCTTTTGTATTTTTGTTAAGCCATTGAAGTCATGTCCTTGTATTTCCTAGTTATATTGTTGAACATTATCATCACAACTTGAACTTATGGCATAAATAATGATTAATATAGTTATGGCTAGTTATCTTTATTTTTTGATATTTTGTGTGTGCATTTATTTTTATGATTTCAATAAGTTTTTTAAATGATGATATGTGTGATGCCACTCTTGGTTGTAAGCAACTTGCTATAGGCAGCAACTCATCTACAACCAGAGGAATTATCTGAAACAACTCGTTTGCAACCAAAGGGGATCAACTACAACAAATAATTCGTGATTATGAAGATCTTTTGGAACGTGAATAATGACACTCGAGTCTCTACATGTCATTGAAGGAGCAATTACAAATAGAACATGAAGAATACGTAGATAACTCAACCATATATCTGATTATTCGTTGCAACTTACTGAAGAACTAATTGATTGATTAGTTAACATGTGATTTAAGGAACTGGTTGGTTACTTGAGTTATGTGTTTGATAGTTGAACACCTATTATTAATTTTTCTGCATTTGTTGAATCTCTTGTTGATTTATTTGAGATCTTCCACTTGTTCTACCGAAGATCTTTTACTTAGTTTGTTGAAATCCTAGTTGAACTATTCTTCTCACGTTTTGATGTAATGGAGGAGTATAAAAGAAAAGAGTTAATGCTGGAAATGTATCTAGAATGTAGAGAAGAGAGGAGACATAAATTAGAGAATAGAAGATACACAGATACAGAGGTTTCTTTGTTCCTAGATGTAAAATTCATGCCAATTCAAAAAATATTTGAGTTCTGTTCAGTAGCTTTTAGTTACAAGATTTAAGAGAGATTAACACCCAAGGCAGGGCCCACTTATGGTATGTTAAACCCCTACATAGTTTTGTTGTTTTGTTTTGTTGCATGATTAGACTAAGAAGTACTTTATCTTATTTATCTGCATTTTGAATTTACAAGCTTTGTTTTATCTATAGTTCTTAGAAACCATTTTCTTCTAGTTCTGAGTTTAGTTTACTTTCAAGCATTGTTATTTCAAGTATTGTAGTGACAGTTATTTCTTTCTATACCTCCTAAATTATCTGTAACCGTGCATACACTACTGACATTATTTAAATTTTACGTCCCTTGGTTTGATTATTAAATGATTGTGAGTTAATGAACAACATATTAATTGATGCAAGTTAATTTGCACCATCAAACCTAGAATATTTGTCAAAAACAATCAACTTTGGCAATCCAAAATGCACCCATACATTAGCAAAGAAAAGTTCATCTACCTCCTTTCCTTTTATTGTATTTTTACATGCCATAATAACACACATTTTGCTAAATATATCAACAACAACATATAGATAATTATGGCCATGTTTAGACATAGGTAGTCCTCCTACAAAATCCATAGAAATATCTTCCCAAGGTCAAGTAGGGATTGGTAAAGGCATATACAAACCTTTCATCTTGATTTAGGCTTGATAGTACAATTTTTTATTAGATAAGGTAAAAATAGGGATCAGCTCCCAGGTTCCTTACAAGAGGAGGATCAAAAACCAATGAGCAAGAAAGAAACAGAAAAGTCCACAAAAGGAGTTAAACATGCTTAACTCTTACAATGAAGATCAAGACTTTAAACCAAAGAGAGTAAAACAGAGAAAAAGAAAACCGGCCCTAAACCATCAAAACTGCAGAATTTTGCCAAAAGTTTGCCAACAGTCCAGAAAACCCAGCTAATTTTTAGGAGAACCTTCACTGCTACCAACATGACTGTCTTTGATCTCAGCACCCTCAACACCCTTGACATTTATGTCTTCCTCCAGCTCGTCCACATAACTACTGATGCACAACTTGAAATTCCTCCTTTTAGTGCCTTCCTCCATCCCTTCCAACCTATCACTCATCTTTTTGACTTGATACTCCAGCTCTAGAACCTTCTGTTTGGACTTCACCTGGGCAGAGACAATTTTCTTAGAAGCATTAATGACATCCAACATAGTTTCCCTTTGACCAACATTGGTTTCCTCCATTGCCTGAAGCACACCCTCTAAGTACTGAACCTTTCTACTCCAATCCTCGAAACCCTTAAAATTACCATCCCAATCCCTCTTTCTCAAGGTGCTCACTTCACCACGACCTTCCTCACTCTTCTCTTTACCAGAATCCTCCCCCACATTTTTACATTTCCCATCCTTCATCTTAGTAAGGCATTCCGCAAGAGTGAGATCATCCTCTTCCGCCTTATCTTTCAGAGAAGAATTCAGAATAGGTTTCCCATTTTCAAACAACAGAAGGATGAGCCCTTCATGTAAAGGCATCTTTTCCTTCTCCTACTAGAAATCCATCAAAGAATTTTTCAAAGACATAAACAGAAAGAAAGGGATGCTCACCATGACCTTATGGCAGAACATATTCAGAAGGGTCATATGATGAGTATAGATTTTTTGGTATTTTCCTTCCAGATTTATATACTTCATGATTTGAAGGAAAACATCTCTCCATATTCTTGGGATACATGACCTAGCAATACCATCAGTAAAGAAAGAGCACCTTTCCTTACCCACGAAGAACAACTCAATTTCATGCTCTCTGCAGGTTCTGCCCTTAAAATTTTTGAGCCCGTCGATTTTCATTTTTGTCGCAAGGGAAATGGTGGAATCTGAAACCTCAATTTCCATACCTTTGACCTCAAAATTTCCCTCTTTCCAAGATTTTCCAAAATCCTTCGACAGGGAGGGGTCATGACCATGAAATTTGGCAATGAAATTACTGAAACCCCCAATCTTAAGCTTGTTCCACAAATGCTGATTAAAAGCTTCAATGTTCTGGCTAACAGGTTCAACCCTGATTCTATCACCACCCATCTTCACAAAACTAAACCTCCCATGTTTGCTAACACTTCTCAAAATCAGACCCCCTTTCACAATAACAGAAACCGAGGAATACAACTTATTAAGTAAGTTGTCATAGACCCAGAGCTCACTCGTGCCAACATCATCAAACTTAGTGCCCTCTATCTCTAATAATGGTTTCATTAATATATGTGGGTAAATCATCTCCTTTACACTAGATCTTGTAATCATTACTAATAGCTTTTTAATTAGTCGTCTTATCCACACACTTGTTCCCTTGATGTAAAGTATGATTATAAGAGACCTTTACAAAATATTTTAAAGTTTTATTAACATCATTAAGGATATTTCTTAAGGGTCAATTAATGGAACCCTGATTATTAAGAGCATTAATAATGATGAGAGAATCACCCTCAATTTGGATGTCCTTGAAACCTTTTTTATTTTTCCAACAAAACCCCCCAAAGGAGAGCTCTAGCTTCTGCCATATTGTTTGTTTTCCAACCTAACGGACCAGCATAAACAAACAACCAATCACCTTCACTGTTTCTTAAAATTCCCCCCCCAGCTAGACCCGGATTTCCTTTTGATGCCCCATCGAAATTTAACTTAACAACATTTTCCATAGGCCTTATCTAACTGGATTTCTTTTTTGGTTTGTGTAATTCCACCGGTCTAAGGGCAAACTTATCAAGAACTTTCTGCTCTCTTTTCAGGCAGGGTTTCTTTGCCTTGCCTTTAAAGAGTTTGATATTTTCCTTAATGGCAGCCAAAAAATTTCTTCTAACTTTCAAGAAAAGAGATTTCTAATCCTGGAATATACAATTATTTCTGGCCTTCCATAAGCCCCAAAAAAATGAGGGAGGGCAATATTCTAGACCCAGACCAAAATGGGAAAATAGAAGGGACTCTCCCATTGAAAACAACAGTCCTCAATCGTCAAGGGCAAGGTCCATTGGATATTGAACAGATCCAGAATGGAAGCAAACACATCATGGGAGAAGGAGCAATGAAGGAGGAGATGGTTGACATTTTCCTCCTCTTTCCTACAAAGAGAACATCTATTGGGAAGCTTCATTCCCCTTTTCTTGAGATTATCCACAGTCAAAATTTTATTTTGGACAGCCAACCAGTAAAAGATATTAACCTTTGGGATAAGATCCTTCACCCAAAGTTTACCCCAATAGTCCTTTTGCATATCAACCTTTAAATTTAACATATAGCTAGATTTTACCAAGAAAATTCCCGAATCTTCCTCTTTCCATTTGAGGGAATCCTCCTTGGTTTGGAACATGGGGATGTGGAAATCCCTTAATTTCTTGTTGAGAGCTCGAAAGAGTTGGATATCTCCATAAAATTCCGAAGGAGGATCAATGGTTTCCCACCTGGAAAAATCCTCCTGGATCCAGAAGTCACGTATCCAAAATTTGCCTTTTTCCTCATAGTATTGAGCAACCCTTTTCCAGATTTCCAAGTTAGCTAAGGGGGTATCCTTGATCCAACTATCATGCCAGAAATTGATTCTAGAGCCTTTTCCTATCTCCCACATAGTACCTTTGGTTAAGATTTCTTTGGAGGCCACAAAAGAGTTCCAAAAAGAAGACCCTCTAGGAAGATTATCTTGATTAAAAAAGGATTCCATTCTACCTATATTCCACAAATATTTCATCTTTATAATTTCCACCCAAAGACCTTCCTCTCTAGCAATCCTCCAACCAGCTTTGGCTATCAAGGCCTCATTCATAAGAGAAATATTTTTTAACCCCAAGCCCCCACAAAGCTTACACCATCTTATGAATTTTGATACTTCTTCTTGCATATTGGGCCAATATACATACCTTTGCAAGTGGGCCATGGTATTTCCAACACCAAAATGTCCTACTACTTTCGAGGTATGTGCTTCCCTCAGCAATAAAAGTCTTTATTATTTTGGCATACAAAGCTTCCCCCATCAGTAGAGAAACCCATATTTGAGATAACAATCATCAATACATGTCTTTTCAGCCCCTTTGGACTGTAACTGATGATATATCACCCCAAAATATTTTTCTTGAGCATGCGTCTCTCCATAAACTTCCTTCGTGAAGGGATCAACATGAGAGATAATGGCCAAACTAGATATTTTCTCCTATGTGGGTGACCTAGAAAACATGTCTGCCACCAATTTTTTTCTACATTTCTTTTACTTGATTACCAAGTGGAACTGTTGAAGGAACCCCATACACTTATAATGCCTTTCCTGTTGTGTTTTAGACTGTTCTTACAAATACTAGAAAGGTTTATGGTTAGTGTGCACAATAGTTACTTTATCCAACAAATAATGTTTCAATTTCTTTATTTCCCAAACTAGTGCATACATCTCTTTATTATATAATGAATATCCCTTCACTGCTGAAGTGAAAGTTTCAGAATGATAACAGACTGGCTTACCTCACTATAACAACATTGCTCCCATAGCGTGATTGCTGACATCTGTCTCTACTTTAAAGGGTTGTTGCAAATTAGGAAGAGAAATTATTGGAGCATGAATAATTTTATATTTTAATAACTCACATGCTTGGTCTTGTTCCTTACCCCAGTCAAAACCCTTGATTTTTGCATCCGTTGTGTGTAGAGGTGCTGCAATAGAAGAGAATATTGAGATGAACTTCCTCATGTATTTTACTACTCCCACAAAACTCCTAGCCTTTGTAGCTCCTGTTGGTGTTGTCCAGTTGGTGATGGCTTCCACCTTCTTCGGATCCACTCGTAGCTCTCCTCCAACTACATGCCCAAGATAGGCAAGTGATTGTTTGGAAAATTCACACTTCTTCATATTGCATAGTAGTTGTTTCTCCTTGAGAACTTGCAATACTTGTTGCAAATGTGTTAGATGTTCCTTCCATGTGGCACTAAAAATCAGAACATCATCGAAATAAAAAATGACACATGAATCTATAAACTCCCACAATACATCATTCATCAATCTCATAAATGTAGTGGGTGCGATCCATAAACCAAATGAAAGTACTAACCACTCATACAAACCATGTTTTGTTTTGAAGGAAGTCTTCCATATATCCTCCTCCTTCACCCTAACTTGGTGATAACCAAACTTGAGATCTAACTTTGTGAAGAACTTTGCATGTTGAAGTTAGTCCAAGAGGCCATCTATGTGTGGGAGTGGATATTCGTTCTTTATGGTAATCTTGTTCAAAGCATGGTAGTCGATGGAAATTTTCCAAGAACCATCCTTCTTTGACACCATCACAATAGGGGAACCACATGGCGAGGTGCTTGGGAATATCACCCCTTGGTCTAATAGCTCATGTAGTTATTTCTTTACCTTTGTACTATCCAACAAAGATTGCTTATACAACCCAATATTGGGTAGAGGGGACTCTAGAAACAGCTGAATCTCATGCTCTACTTCTCATTTTGGTGGTAACCCGCTAGGAGTTTGGAACACTTCCTAAAAAGACTGAATTATGCTATCCAAATCCTTCATCCCTTTGATAGAAATATCTAAAGTTTCTACCCCATCTTTCTTATCGTTCAATAAAAGTAAACAAAATTGATTATGATTTTCCTGAATTAGTCTCTTTGTTTAGTTAGCACTTACCATATGAGGTTTTTCCTTATGATGGTGTGCCCAAATGTTGTAGCTGAATCCATCCTTGACCCATCTGTATCGGTTCTTCCTTATCACAAATATATCATCCATTATATATAAGTAATGACTCCCGAAAACAACATCAAAAGCATCACGTGGAATTACATCAACTTCTAATACATCTGTATATTGAGAATTGATCCCAAACTTGAACTTACGTCTTCTTGTTACCTAAATTTCTACACGCTTCTTCACCCATCTAAAAGGATAAAGATGGGGATGCTCATATGTTTCAAGACCAAGCTTCTTTAAAACTGCATCAAAAATCAAATTAGATTGAGAAACAATATCAACCAAAGCATTTACCTTAGTCCTCTTGATTTGCATTTTGATTTGAAATAAATTACTCATCTCTTCTTCTTGTTCCTGGATGTCCATATTGGTGATTGTGCATCCTAGCCTCTCTTCTACATCAGAATCATCCTCTATCTCTCCCTCCCCATCTATCTTTAGAGCTATCATGAACTTATTAGAGTCTTTGGTTTGGTTCTTTGGATGTAATTCCGGATGTAACTTCCAACATGTAGCATCAGTATGACCATTGATATCAAAATTCTTGTAAAAATTCTTAAGATCTTTACAAGTATTCAAAGTGGTAATGGTATTTTTACCTTTCCAGTTAACTTTGTTACTTGTTCGTCCCTACTCTTTTTTTGGTTATTTTGTTGATTGTTTTTCCTTGACTCCACTTCTCCTTGTTTCTTCTCATCATCTATGTAATATGCCTATACACATGCTTCACTGAGATCCTTAGGCTTCGTGGAGATGACCTTCTTTCGAAGGTGAGTGTGAAGTTCTCTCAAATACTTGGTCAGAATATCCTCATCCTCTAAGTCCATATTGAGAAAAATGGCTTGCTTCCAAAACTCCACATTGTAATCTTGCACACTTTGACAACTGCTTTGTTTAAAATACCTCCATTTAATCATTCAGTCAGTTTTATGGCCAATAGGATAAAAGTTTTCTCTTAGCAAATCTTTAAAACCCTCCCAAGAACTTACAATAGGATGCTTCTTCTTTTCACAAGTTGCTAGATGGGTTTCCCACCAAACCAAAGCATATCCTTCCATCTTGAGACGACGTGCAAAGGTAATTCTTTGTGCCTCAGTGATATTATGCACACTAAAATAAACCTCCTATTATTTTAACCATTTATCTAGCAATTTTGCATCTACTTGTGCTTCAAATCTTTTTGTCTCAACTTTAGTTTCAACTTTAAAAGGAGCATGATCAGATTTTACCTTCCCCTTTTCAACTAGAGTTTCCTCTTCATGCTCTTCCTCATTGTGGCTCCTTCCTATGCCAAACTTCTCAGCCAAAACTCAAACCACTAATCATATGGAATCTTGTTTAGTTGTTATTGTCATTTGTTGATCTGAGAGTTCCCTCTGATGTTGAAACACCATATCCATAGTGCTTTCCAACATCTCGATTCTATGGACCAAGTTCTCTTCTTTCATTTATTCTCTAATCCTTTTTCTCCACCTTTTTATAGATATCTCTGGATTGCAAGGTATTACTTCTTTGCCTTTAGACCTTGTCATTGTCATACAAATCACACAAGAAAGAATACCAAAGTCCTTGGATACTAATGACATCTCTGATACCAAAATGATACGTAAACTTCTCCTTTGGAAACTTACAAAACCACACATTACTATTCCTAATTCCAAATTAATTGAAACTGACAGTTCTGAAAGTCAGTGAATGAATTCTAGCACTTAGAACTAATTTGTAGCAAATAAGAATGAACAATTCAACCACACAACACAATATTTTTATCCTGGAAACCCCCAATTTGAGGAAAAACCAGTTGGGAAGGGAAATTTCTCTTTCTTCCCAATTATATATTGGCCAATTGAAATGTATATAGATTACAAGAAGTTGAAGGAAGACAACAATGTTAATTCCACCCTCTCTACTTGCTTTCTCTACTCATACACCTTGCTTCTACAAACCATTTCTAGCACCAAAGTCTTCTTGCTCACTTTTCCCATGAATCCGTGATCAAATCCACTTTCTCTTCTTACTTTTATAGCTACTTCATATGTCCTCTCGTGCACTAGAGAATAAGAAGGGGTAGGGAAGAGACACAATCCAGACGCTTCAAATCCAAGATTGTTCGTGGATGTATTTTTTTTGTTTATATTAGTGACAAGACTGATAGTGAATGCATACCGGAGGTTACACAACTACTACGGCAGGTATGCAACTGCTGGTTTGTGCAGAGGGGCAGTGACCTAGCTACCACTCTGTATAACGCAATGGTTTTGTAACTTAACAATCTGCTCTCCTTTCTGATTAATTTTTCTTCTGGTTCTGGTTTTCTCTGATGAAGTGGTGTCTTTCTAGATCCCTATGGATCAACAATTGCACCACATGCATCTCTAAAATATTTGGAAATCCATAGTAAATTATCCATTACAAACACATGAGCTCATATGACTCAAACACATACATCCTAGCTACCATCCTTCTATATCATCTAGTGCTCATCATCATTGATACTAAAAAATATGCAACATATTTATATATAGGGTGGGAACTTGTCCTTCACCACTTACATGTTTGAATCTATTAATAAAAAATTCCTAAATATAGTCTACATGCATCTTTAACCCATGCTTAAATCTTTGACATGTGGCTATCCATATGCAGCTCTATCATCTTTTTCAGTTCTTCTTTTTCTCCATGCTATAAATAGCCCGCTTTTATCCCCACATGTGCTCTATAATTATATCATTCCATGCTTAATCCTTGTTTATCTTGAGTCATGCATGTGTTTTATTCATGTTGTAGTCTATTTCTAGACTTGTTTTGGAGAACATGCCATCTCTGCTTTTGTCTATTTTTATCCCATTCCACATTTTTGGCTAACTCTTGTTTCTTCTATTCTTGTGTGCGAACCTTTGTGTGTATTCTCTTTTCCTTCATATGTGCACTTTCGCGCACTACTTTATACTTGTATCAACTTTCCGTTCTCGCGGACATCTCTGTGTGCACCCTTCTAACTTATATATATTCCCCTTATGATTACGCACACCCTTTTGCGTGTGGTCTTCATCATCCATGTGTGGCTTATACTTAGCCACTTTCTCAACCCAAAATTCCAACTTTGTTTTCAAGTACATTATCTTTTTAATTGTTAGGTCTTTTCATCTTCTTGGGTTGGCCTTTACATGAAAAATTACCTTCAAATCCCTATATAAGAAATTTAACATAACCTCATTTACTAACATGGCAATCAATTGGCACACTCATTATAAATACATACAATAGGCACCCAAGGCTCGCTAAATATTCCCAAAACTGATGCACATCTACTAGGGTAGACACTGCTATAATTCTAAATCACTCAACTAGGTCAAGGAGTTCAACTTTATTCATTTCCTGGCACTCAACGAGACCTGCTCAATGCCTTTGCAAGAACAAAACCATCTCAAACATGTTTAAAGTGATCAAAGTTGTCAACTAGATGCATTCATATGAATATCACATTCTAGGTGGAGAACTATGAGTGGTTTGAGGCCTCTTCAGAGTATGATAATGCAGGTGGTGCATGGATTGCACTTAAACCCAAACACTAACATTCTTGTAGGGTCTTCCACCCATGGTTAGGGTTTGAGTTCCATTCATCTTATTTCAAATGGTTTCAAGAGTGTGCGACACTTAGGGGTTGATAGTGAGACCTACTTTTAGACCACTAAAGGGCACAACAAGTCGTAGAACCCCATTCCAAGAAGGTCTAAGACAATACAACATGCATATGATCATACAAACATTCTTGGTAGTTCTGTAGAGTTCTGTACTAGAGAAATTTCCAAAAAAAGCATCTATAAGCTCATTACCCACAGTTTGTCTAATTTGTTCACCCATATCTCTCCTGCACCTCTATGTACAACTAGGTACATCTCTCCTTTTATGTATTTTGATCCAGTACCATATTTTTTATCACTAGTTACACGTACCAATATGTTATTCTCATATATCATAGTTAATGTTAGAAGTTAATTAATCAGAATAACACTTAGTATCAAACCTTACATTCCTTTTTAATTGTGCATTTCATAGCAATTTATACTAGCTATCACACCAGGAGAGTGCAATATGTACACTGATAGGCAAAAATCACTGGGAAATGCATTATACTTGAGAGGCAGTAGAGCTAGAGAGGAATACAATCTGGTAATTTGAAACTAATGACGACATTAATTTCAATGCGATTGAAGTGTGGGAAGGGAGGCCAATTAGCTACATAGGCTGGGTGGAATTTGAAATTTGAAATCTGTCGTGAACATAATAAGAAACTGAAAAATGTGAAGGAGCGTGTTTTTTTTCTCTAATTCCAACATTGGAAAATAATACAAAAAAATTTTGTATATTGAAAAGAGAACATGAACAAAAGAAAGTATTTATATCCGCAATATTTGTCTTCACGTGTCCTAATGGCGGATGATGTAGCTAGTGCATTCTGTTGTGCAGTTTGGTATACGTTTGTTTCTTTTTGAATGGGCATTGCAGTGGTGAGTGGACATTTATGTCCATATGTTGTAAGAGTAGTAGAATTTTCAGGTGATTGGTTCAACATTCCTAATGTTGCACATTTTGACGTAATAAGGCGAAAGTAACCATGAATATGAATGTATTGCCGACAAAGAACAATGAATGTAGAAAACTAGAAAGAAAAAAATATATGTTATGATGTACCCAAAAAGTAGATATAGAGGAGAATTTGATTGAAAACGGGGTCTTGGAGCTTATGAGTTCGGAAAAGGCCATTTTGGGTAAGAGTCACATTAAAGTTTTACGACATGATAAAAGAAGCTTACATATGTTTGAATCCCTTACGCTTTTTGCTTGACCCTCGAAACCCTTTAGCTTTTATTGCACCTTCATTTAATTCAAACTCATTTCTTGTGTTCCTTTAAAATTTAAAACAACCATAAACATAACCAAGACCAATGAAAGTATAAAATTGAAGAGAGAAATAAAATATATAAAAAATAGGTGGATAAGAGATTAGAGTGAAAGTTGAAAGCTTCGAGGATCCCATACACTTCTCAAGCTTTTGGTCCACTTAGTTGACATATATTTCTTGAAGTAATATCACTAAATAAATGTCATGCCATTTAACTTTCTACCATTTTTTGTTTTTAAATAAACATTCTACCATTTTTTGTTTTTACATAAACAAGAAAAACTTACATCATAATAAAGGTAAAAATTAGTCAAAAAATCCAATTTCCATCAATCAAAATAGAAATAATTTATTTTCTGAGAAATTATATTCATCTAAATATGTTAGTTCTATAATTATACATTGCAAATGTAAACATCACTAAAAAAATTCAAACATACAATTAACTCACACACATTGCTAATTGAATGAGTCGAAAGGTATGGCATCTTGCTTTTGTAGAACTGGTAAATCATGTTGCATATTTCTCATCTCATAGAATCACATCATTGGAATTTCATACTTATAACAAACCAAAACTCTATCACTAACTTTTCAATATTACGTTTGAAAATATTGAAAATTAGTATCATTAATTACGCCGAAGGCGTTCCCCCTATGGGAAAGGCCCTTCCAGACATTTCTACAACTGTGCTAAATTTGACGGCCGTTAGGACATTTTTCATCGCTATTAAATTTGACGTTCGTTTCCCTGTATTTTTCTGTGTGATGCTGCCGCACGCAGTTTCTTCATTCCCTTTTCATTTTTAGTAAACTACAACTGCTCGGGGATTATATGAAAATGGTTTATTTGTGCAGGATATTGCCATCATAGAATTGTTGGAAACACAAAGCTACGTCCTCCACTCTCTTCTATGGCACATTGAAGGTCATCGCTTTCAATCCCCTCTAAACCCTTGGGCCCTGTAAGGAGTTCATCCTCACGAAATGCTCGGAGATCTCGTCCAATGTTTGAAATTAAGGTATCTGACAAAGATGATATCTGTACTGAAGCAAAAATTCATGTACCAAATCCTAAACATAAAATGGTTTCTAGAGATTGCATCCACAAGCTCCGAATTTAGATTTTGAAGTTCCAAATGTTCAAGAGTTGTTATCCGCGAACACAATTGTGCAACAAGATGCATAAGAAAACCTTCGTTCTCTTGGGTTTCAAGGAATGTCAAAGCGCATTGATACATTTGTTAGCACTGGAGTTACCTGTGAAAATTCTAATTATCATATGAAAAAATCTCAGGTTGTATCTGTTCAAAGGTCATTTTCCAAGGAAAACGTGATGTACAAAATAGCAAAAACTGATCCGCATATATCTGAAAATTAAGAAATGTTGAGGGAGTCTTATCCTGCATGCACCACAACATTTTTTCATGATATCCCTTATGGTGCCAATAGGAGGCAAAGGTGTTTTGACAATGCATGATTTTGATGTTTAAATTGGGTGCATCCGTGCAAAGTTTCATTTAGCAATGACAATAAGGTGTGCCAGCTAACTCTAATAAGTTTTGAACATCCAAAACAAATATCTGCTCCCAGATGATAATGAAATCACTTTTACATTCCCTTCAGCCACTTGATGGTCTTGAAGATTGTTTTCGTGGGTATTTTGTTTAAAGTAAATTCCACTAGTTTCATCCCAATTCCTGCCAGAGATGAGAGTATGTTTCCTTATGAACGAAATGGTATGGAGAACCCATCAAATATAATTTACTATTTGTTTACAAGACTGTTTCTATATGAACAAGTCTTATTTTGGTAAGGCTTGATTATTGTCGGGCTGCAATTTCTAGTTGTTTTCATCCAAAAATTTGTACATTATATCACATTTTTGCATATCGAATTGTTTAAGGGTTAAATATAAATAAATAAGGAAACAAACTTTAAAGGTTCTCATTGTTTACAAATGCATGTTATGTGAACACATCCTTCATTTCATTGTTTACCAAAATACACAAGCAGAAACACCATCACCTCCTTTCTCAGTGTTGCAATATCAATAGACAATAATACTTGTTCCCCCATTAAGTGTTATTATAGGTGTTTGGGTCTTTTTGTCTTGATTTAGAGAATATCCACTAATTCAGTCCCCCTTCTGATATATGATTAGACTGTAGAATTTTACACCCTATTTGTGAGGTTTAGCTCTATTAATTGATTGATCTCTGTAGTGAATTATATCCTATGCACATCTCAAACAAAAAAAACAACCCAACCCAGACATGTCTCTAACACACGAACAACCCAACTGACAGTAAGATTGTATGTGTATATCCCATGGAATATAGAAAGTGGGTACATATAATATCCAAGTCAACACACAATTCTACACAAAATCTCAACTATTTTCTTCTACTACTGCTCCAATTTTAGATATAAATAATACCCACAGTACCTATTTGCTTGTAACTTAGACAAGAGGGAAAATTGTTACAAAATCTACTGAGGAAGAAGGAATTTAGTACCATATATATGGGTGTTATACCGGAAGGCTTGTTAGACCCCAGAGAGAAAATTGTTACAAAGTCTACTGAGGAAGAAGGAAATCATTGCCATGTATGGGTGTAATACCAAAAGGATTGTTAGACCCTAGAGTCTGCTGAGGAAGAAGGAATTCGTTGCCTTATATGGGTGCAATACCAGAAGGCTTGTTAGATCCTAGAGAGATGGTTAACTGAATAACTCTACACCCACCAATAAACATTCTTACATGACAGAAATAATTTTTTCTAATTCTAAAAAACTAAATAATTTTGTACCAACCTTGGAACATGCCAAGACATATAATTTTGAACAACCTGGGTCAAGGTCTCCTTTTCTTAGACCTTTTTATCCTGATTAAAAGAAGATCCACCAATTCAGTCCCACTGTAGAGATATGATTAGACTATAGAATTTTACACCCTATTTGTGAGGTTCAGTTATATCAATTGATTAATCTTTGTATTGAATTATGTCTCAAACATGTCTCAAACAAACAGAATAACCCAACCCAGACATGTCTCTAACACACAAACAACCCAACTGGAAGTAAGATTGTATGTGTATATCCCGTGGAATATAGAAAGTGGGTACATATAATATCCAAGTCAACACACAATTTTACACAAAATCTCAACTATTTTCTTCTATTATTGCCCCAATTTTAGATATAAATAATACCCACAATACTTATAGGCTTCTAACTCAGGCAAGAGGGAAAATTGTTACAAAATCTACTGAGGAAGAAGAATTCATTACCATATATATGGGTGTAATACCAGAAGGCTTGTTAGACCCCAAAGAGAAAATTGTTACAAAGTCTACTGAGGAAGAAGGAATTCATTGCCATATATGGGTGTAATAACAGAAGGATTGTTAGACCCTAGAGTCTGCCGAGGAAGAAGGAATGCATTGCCATTTATGGGTGCAATACCAATTAATTGCAGTTTTTTCCACACGAGATGAATTGAAAATCATCATATTTGCAATTTTCTTATATTCATATTTACACAAACTCAGAAGAATCTTATGACTTGAAAATGAAATAAATGGCTTTCAAATTTTATGCATACAAGACAATAGATAAGGATCGGCCCTGAAATTAGAATTTTATGCATACATGACATAGAATATGGTTGAGGAAGGCATTGAAGCATAGCCATATATGTAATAGTAGATAAGTTATTTCCTTATATGTAATTCAAATAGAAGTAGTTTAAGCAAGAGCATAAAACAGGGGAAGAACAAGTGTCTTCATTGAAACAAGGTCATCTTATTTATCCAAAGATCGACAACTCTTCCTTTCACGTATGGAATCAGATGGAATCACTACCAATAATAGCTCTGGCATGCATCAATTCCTCTATGTATGCAAGGCCTAAAATGAAAACTGAAGCAAGGTTTCATGAAATGATTTTTTTGTTTTCAATAGCATGGGTGAGAGATCCCAAAACCCCATTTACCTATTATCAAAAATTTCTTTCTATAACTAGTGTCATGAAACCTTCTTTGGCCATGATTATAACTTATATCATGCATTATGTTATGAATTTATGGGTGTCTAAATATATATTTTTGGTTCATTCCTCTTCCTGACACAAGTCCCATGTATAATACCAATATTAACTAATTGAAATAAAGAAGGTTTTTTATCAATTATGATCTTCTTAGTATCTGTTTCTTTCTTGTTAAAAAGATTCTTCTCCAATTTTTTTGAAGAATCTCAATCATGATATTATTTTATAAAATGTACATCAAGACAACTATATAGACTAGACCTATATGACAAACATTCATAATGGAAATATGTCCCAATATGGTTACATGTTGTTTATAGAAAGTTGGATTGTCATTTGTGCACTGTACAAAGGAGACATGGAAGTAACTGTCAAGGGTACTGTTGGTGTGTGTATTTTCCACATCATTACGTGAGTCATCTCACTTAGTTGAGATCGTAGGTCCATGTGTCATTTAGGGGTCATTACGAGATTCCCTTACGCGTCAGTGCGTCAGCACGTCAGTGCATCATATGCGTCATTGGGAGTTACACTTCTATTATGGGAATGTAACTCCCCCTCTCTACTCGAGTTGTCATGATTGCAACACTGGGGGTTACTCAACACCTCCTATATGTACACCTCATTTGATCTATGAGATAGAGGAGATTTTTATGGCTTAACCAGGTTCTGCCCGTTTGTCGAATCTTTGCATGCACATTCAGTTGATGCTCGCTCTTCTCGAGATCTCTTCACGCTGTCATTCACACGTCCGTTGATGTGCATGTTGTCCCTCGTGATCCTCGCTTTCGGGTTTTCAAACCCTCTTTCATGGTATCAGAGCGGATCTTGTAGATCCTTGCACTCATCGGCATTTCTGTGCGTGTTTTCCGGCTTCTGGCGTGATATCCAAATCTCGCAGCGCGTGTCGTAATGGAAATTCTGATCGTGCTCTACTTGCACTGATTCGGGCTTCATACCTCCGTTCGGGTTATTCATGGTTTGGTTTTCGGGTGTTCGTGGCTTCGTGCTTTGTTTGGGTTTTGGATAGTCTTCGACCGCTCGGCATCTTGCTTCTTCAGCATTTCTTTCTCACTATTCATATTGTTGCGACCCTTGCATGGTCTTCGTGGTTCTTTGCTGCCTCTTGCTCCCTCCATCTCTGGCTTGTAGCATCCTTCAGCACCTGCACTTCCTTCACGACTCGTAGCTGCATGTGCACTTACCCTCTGGCTCGTCGTTTCGTGGTTTGGTATCTCTGCCATTGGTTGGGTGTGGGTCGGTTTGAATGTTTTCTTTTGTTGGTTGTTTCTACGTTGAGTTTTAGCAATCTGACATCCCGCTCCCTACTTTTTCCCATGGTGTTGTTCATGTGAATCTTCAGTTCAGTGGTGATATTTGGAGCTTCATCTGAGCAAGGAATCCTGCTTTTTTGAGCAGTTCCCAACACGTGGCAGTTGAGGTTGCTATCAAAAACGTCAAAAAAAAGGAGCTGAAGCTGTCTATCAATGTAGCACATTCAGCTTGCATTGGAAAACGTTTTTTTCCACTTTGTTGTTTTTTTTGGACCCTGCGTTGGAATCCAACCTGCCTCTAGCGGTTTCTTCGTTTGCTGCGTTCAAACACTTGGCACGTGGACTTCTACAACTCCAGCAACCTGGTTTTGGTTCAAACATGCGTTGAAAAACATTTTTTCCTGCTCATATGTTGGAAAACATTTTTTGGAGCTCCCACAACCGTTCAACGCTCCCACAACCAGCTCAACACTTTTGCTCCCATTCGTGGCATTTCATCTACTCCCTCACGTAGCTGCAGCACCTCCCACACAGCTTGCAGACCTCCAGCGACGTTTCCACAGTCCTGCAGCACTCCAGGCGGTTTCCCAGCACGTGGGCTCCCAGCCAGCTCTTCTAAGCATGGGCCCCTCCTTTCCACCTTTTTAAAATGTTTTAAGGTGTAAAAAATAAAAACATTATTCAGTTTGGCCTTGTAAATTTTTTTTTTAAAATTGGGTTATTGGCTTGTATTATTCATCCTTCCTTCGAGCGTTGAAGACGGAGGGCGAGGTCCGGGGTTGGCAGAGGTTAATCCCCCCTCGCAAGCAAAACAAACCCTGCCTGAAATTTGATGCCATTTCCAACGAGTAGTAATATGACACCCTTTGCACCCATTTCAGGCATTTTTAAAAAGCGTTTGCAGTATTTATTGGCTTTTTCCATCAATTGCGGGAATCGTTTTAATGCCATAACTTTTGACTCGCTGCTCGTTTCTAAGCGCTTCCTTAGTCAAAGTTGCATGATTTTTCGCACATTACGTGATGGCATTGTCAATTTTGTAAACGCACTACTTTTATAAAGTGCCACATTCTGGGGGGGTTGCTTGTACTCTTAGGCCTACACACGCAGACGCATTATTGGCCTAGTCTGACATCTTGCTTTTGTGCATCTTGCATTTTTCATCATGGAGAGTGATCTTTCCAAACGTGAGCGTTGTAGGATCGTCTTACAGCCTCCGCCACTTCTCACCGGGAGAGAGACCTATTCAGCTTGGTGTGCTTCCGTGTAACGTTACTTCGCCCATGAGGGTCTTTTACCCTTCTTGCTTGGGCCAGTTCTTACACCCGCTGATCATCGTCATCTAGACGACTTCTTTGACACTTGTGACCATGTCTTTGGTCACATGATGATGCATGTCTCTCGTTCTCTCTGGTTTCACATGGTAGACTCAGATCCACCTCACCATGTCTAGGGCATTCTTCAGTCCTTGTATGGAGACCCTTCACATACTGTCGCCATTGTTGCTGCTGTTGATTCAGTTGTCTCCTCCATTTCTTCGTGTGATGACAGTTTCACTAACATAGGCTCGCTTGGTTCTACTTCTGATGACGAGGATTGTGCATCCAGTTCTGATGTCGAGAGTACTATAAAGGACTCTTCTCCTCTTTCTCTCACTATTCCAGAGAGTGTTGACACTTCCCACATCTCATCAGATATCGATCAGTCCCCTTCTCAGTCTCATACAGTCATCACACCTGCCTCCTTTCCACTTCCAGTGTGTGAGGAAGTACATAATCGCTCTTCTGTTTGTTGAGCCACCCTTTTGGGATGAGTATCTGCTAGACCTTTGTTGTCTATTCACAGTGCCTGCTTATGATGTAATATAATGAGTTTCTCTTCATTCTATAGGTGTTTCAAAAGAGTCCTTCATCTCCTTTATTAGTAGTGCCTTTTATGGAACTCTTATCACTTCTACTTTTTCAGAGACCGTCATTGATCCACCTTTGTTTGTGGATCCTCTTTATCCTGTTGTAGGGGTTGGTACTTTTCCCTCACTTCACTTGGGTATCCTTTTGGTAGATGTTCCTCTGTCACACTTTCACATTTATAAGTTCGATGCTTTACCTTCAGTTCCTTTACAATCATTTTCTAGACCTATGTCACATTTATGTTGGCCAGATTCATTTTCTTCATACTGCTGCCTTTGGTTTATTTCACTGAGTTGGCAGTTACATCCAGTACTCCAGTTTATCCTTCCTAAGGGTGGGAACATAGTTAAGTGTGGGTGGATCTTCTTCAATCTATAGGAAGAGGACCATATCATCAACACTCTTCTTGGGACTTCATAGATTTGTATATTTTAGATCCAGCTACAACTTCACATCTTCATCTGTTTATCTTGTCTCCTTCCTATTTTCTCTTCTTCTTCTTCTAGAGAGATTGCATTTTGTACATCGGTACCTTATCAAGCCTTTACTTACTAGGACCCATTTGACACATCTTTCTTATGTTGTTAGGAGAGTCTTACATCTCTTTTAAGTGTATGATTTTTCCCACTAGTTTTTCCTCCACTACTTAAGATACTTGTTATGTTTGGGATCCTTATCAGGCATAGCTTTTGGGAGCCATTTCTCATTTTTTTACTTTACTGCCTCATCCTAAGTTACGATCTGAAGGGAAGTGTTGGTGTGTGTACTTACCTTGTCATTTTGCGACATTCTCCACATCACATGGTGAGTCATCTCACTTAGGTTTGGTCATAGGTCTCAGGTGTCTCAGGGGGTATGCCAGATTCTGTCACATATTCTGTTATATGCGTTAGTGTCCGTCAGTGAGTCATAATGGAGTTACTTTCCATTTCTGGAATGTAACTCCTCTTCCCCCTTGTGGAGGTACGATGGTCTTGCATTGGGAGTGACACAACACTCCTATTGGTACTCCTATTTTCTAATCTATGAGAATGAATAGACCCTTTCTCTTACATGCACACTTCATTGTTGAGTGTTTGTTTCCTCATGGAACTTTGCCACACTGTCATTTGAGTGCACAAATATTTGACATGGGAATTATCCCGCTTGATCCTCATTCTTGCATTCTCTCACATGTTTTAGGGATCAATTTAATCAACTGTATTATCCTATCTCATGCAGTTAGGAAGAAGGTTCCCAGGAATGTAGATAAATTTTAAATCATGTAGGGATTTTCCATGCTAATAACGTTTCTAGATTATGCTCATACATCATAGTACTCTAAAGATGCATTTTATGTTAACAATAATTAGGACATATGGCTTACAGGTGCATTGACTTGGAAAGGGCTTGAAAAATGCCACTACGAAAACCTGGTAAAATTCTGACCACTTACCATTTCCATGTATGTTTTGATGTCATTTCATCCCCTCTTACTAAATAGATTGTAACAAAAATGCCCGTTTGTTTGACCAGCATTACCATGACGTGGCAACAGCAATAGGCAGAGGTGAACCGTATTCACCATAATATGGCTGGAACAACTAGGAAGACTTCATCTCACTACCATCTACTCCTGATAGTAGCATTTGTTAGAAAGGTTTTAGAAGACCGCATAGATGTTATGAAGCTGAAAGTACACTGAACTCTCGAGGAAATGGCCCTTACAAGATGCCTTCCAACATAATAACTGAAGTTGAATAGATAATTCTCTTGATGCCAACATCTTCCAAGCTGAATAGGTTTGTAGTTCCAAATAAGTCACAAATGTTTTGAAGCTGCCCTTTTCCTACAGTAACTTCCGAAAGTTGACCAGTTACAGTGTACATGTCATCACATTATTTCACAGTTAACTACTGTGACACTTGCATATTATTCCTAAGTAGAGACAAGTTTCCCAAAAAATGAGCATTGTCCATGAATATCATATTTCATCACACATATCCAGATGCATCATTTTTTAATGTTTTTCTTGGATGATATGTATCGTTGCAGGCTGTATCCCTTTGTGGCGTGGACCCATCTAATGCAGTTTCAACGTACAATGTTGCACACAAACAACTTCTTCAAACGAAATAATTTCCTTTCACAGAGGCGAGAAGTATTACCACGCTCTTCGCCTCCATACTAAATGGTATGAATCTTGTATCTGATTTGCTAGACAACTTCACAAATGGATAAACTCAATAACATAAGAAGCCTCTACTACAAAATAATAATTCAATACCTGGTATTTTAACATTTTATACAACACAATATAACACAATATTTTTAATGAGGACTGAATGCTTTCCTCTTTTTTTTACCAC
This sequence comes from Taxus chinensis, assembly GCA_019776745.2. Classification (NCBI taxonomy): domain Eukaryota; kingdom Viridiplantae; phylum Streptophyta; class Pinopsida; order Cupressales; family Taxaceae; genus Taxus; species Taxus chinensis. The sequence continues at coordinate 206,965,394 of CM034155.1, forward strand.
AAGTGGGTGTGGATCTACAAATATGGAGTCCTTAATTATCTCCTATTAAACGCTCTACCAAGTCAAGTTTTTGTTTTACAAGAGCATAACATGTTTATAGATTATTGTTTTGATTGTTTAAAACTTAAATAAGTCCAATATAATACAAACATTTACAAAAAGCAATTCTTCAGGTCTACAAGGCAACTCCCACAAATGCAATTTAATAGTGACCAAAATTTAGTAGAGAATTTGTTTACCTTTGAGATCATCTTATTGTCTGTATATCAGTTTCTAAAATATGTTCTGCCCTGTTTGAGAAATACCTGGAGTACTAATTATTTCCTTTTTTTATGCCATAAGGTAATGTTAGCCTATTAATTGTATTTTAGCTTCCAGAATACCCACATTCTTCGCCCATTTGTGTATGATCATATAATCTTGTATTTCTGTTGGAAGACCCATAATTGGATAAGCAAGAAGACAAGAAGCCACCCTAACGTGACATAATTCTTACCTGGTATTTTAGGTCATTTTATTTCACAATAACATAATAGTTTTTAATGATTATTCAATAACAGGTGCTCTGAATGATTTCCTCCTTTTCTTGTCACAAGTGGGTGTGTATAATACTCAAATTTTATTTCTTATTAAACACTCACCAAGTATTTTTGTTTTATAAGAGCATAACATAATTATAGATTACTGTTTAGAATGCTTTAAACTTAAATAAGTCCATGTAATAAAACAATTACAAAAAGTAATTCTTCAGGTGTACATGGCATCTCCCACAAATGTAATTTAACCGTGACATAATTTAGTACAGAATTTGTTTACCTTTGAGACCATCTTATTGTCTGTATATCCTACATCCGCTGATAACCCTGATTGTAGTGTAGTAAGTCATTACATTATTCATCAAATTTAAACTCAAGACTCTCCCAATACCCAGATTGAGAAAATGAGAATATCTTCCTTACAGTTAAACAATCTTTGGATAAAATTATACAATTTCAATTTTGATCAGGGTTTTGTGTAATGTATTAATGTTTAGTTCAAATAAAATAGTCCACAAAACGCTACCACCTGTGATATAAGCTTTGCAAATGTATATGTACGAATTGGTAACAAATTTGAGATGTAGAGATAGAACCATTAAATGTAATGCTTCACTTACAAAATCAATCACACCCCTTATCAACATCAACTACAAAAATAATAACTATGCATCTAAATCAAATAACATATCGGCATAAAAATCTTTAAAAGAGTGTAAACACAATGTAATGCATTTACAACATCATCCTGTAATCCATTGTTGTTTCTGCATGATCATCCATCCATCTTATTGGACAAATGTCACCATGCCATTGCATTCACAAAATCTATCCATAACTTGATTAGACATATGTACTAGAAGAAATGTGTAACAAATCTTTCGTTTGACTCAAATTGTTGGCTAATCATATTCATATGTGCAGAAAACATAAGACTTCAAATCTTTTGAAATGCTACCTCACCTTGTCTTTGTTATTTGCCTAGTATATCCTTTAAACCAAGGATTAAATAAATTCTCAGCACACTTCAAATCTGATGTTTTAAACATTTCAAGAAATAAACACAGCTTGGATAGGACTTGTAAGGTTTTGGAAAGAGAATTCTAATTATAATTGCCATCTGCCTTGAAGAATAAGTCTAATTTTATTTCATTAGTATGAGCGGTTATATGCCATGCTTCTTTTGTCAACATTATTCTAACTATTTTTGCTCAGATAACTGCAAAGTGATACAAGGATTTTTTTGTCAATGCTGAAAGTACATATTTTTCACCATTTCAATTACTCGAGTACAAATTATAAAAATTAGGCATTTTCTATAGTGCTTTATTGCTCTGTTTTCTATGTTCCATGTAACGAACTGAGTAAAATATAAGATCAGGTTTACACTAGAAGATCTGAGACGAAAGAAGGTCGCATCAGGTGATTTTTATTTAGAATAATTATGTTCAACAGAAAATAGGTCAGTAACATGTGAATATTACTGACCTATTTCTTCCATGTAATAAGCATCTCAAAGTTCTTCCCAATTGGAAGAGTTATATTTGAAATCACCACAGAATTTCCATCCACCATGGCACCAATCTTCGTTTTCTCTTCCTCCCCACCATTGCTATGAACAGAAACAGTAGCACTAGAGAGAGCTGCAATAGAATTAGAAGACGTTTTCAATCCCAAGACTGTAACTGTTTGAAGAATCCATCCCTCCCTGATTGCATACTTCCCCATTTGGACTATTGATCTGAGCCTAAGTCCTTTCTCTTCAACACTTGCATAGAATTTTATAAAACTTGATTTTCCACTCTCTAACTTCATGTTCAAATCATCTCCATTGTCCAAATATAACTCCCCACTTGCCTCCATCTTGCTGCCCATAGCTACTACCAAACTAAATGGGCTTTTTCTTACTTCTCTAGTTGTCCTACCCATTTCTTGCATAGGCAATATAGACCCTTCATATACATGAACATTGATGGTATCTAATGGAGCTTGAAGCCTTACATATGATCCACTTTCCACCTGTATAGAATCTGAAACATTGAACAGACTGTACCAAGTCCCCTTTGGAAAATAAGCATCCACAGTCCTTGCTCCTTCCTTTAAAACAGGGGATACTAGAACCCCATTTCCCACAAGAAACTGGGAGCTGATTCCTAATGTATAAGTGTCCTTGGGGAATGTGAAAAATAGAGGCCTTGCAATTGGAGATCCTTTGGTGTGAGCTTCAAAAGATAATGTGTATATATATGGAAGAAGGCGATATCTCAGACCTAATGCCTTTCTTGCAGAATCTGTCACAGACTTCCATAAGTAAAGCTCTTGACGAATTGAATCCTTTGCTGAATGATCTCTGGCAAAAGGATAAAATGAACCTAGTTGAATCCATCTATTACAGAGCTCTTCTGTTGTGTCTCGGGAAAAACCACAGATATCAGCACCCACCATCGGGACTCCAAACAATCCAAAATTCAGCATTGTAGGTATGGAGTACCAGAGATCATCCCATGTTGCAGCATTGTCTCCTGTCCAGTGTGCGGCATGGGCTCCAGATCCAACAAAGGTAGAGCGGGTTAGTACGAATGGTCTCTTCTTTAGTACAGACTCCAATGCATTGTTGGTCATAATGGCTTCTGAGAGCCCATACAGATTATGGGCATTGTATTCCAATATACCATTGTAGTAGACTGCACTGGAAGGTATGGTTTTGTTCCCCAATGGTCTGAAGATTCCAGAATTATTGATTTTATAAGGGGGGTCGTCCCACTTCGTGACATTGGCATCACTGCACACTAAACAACATTCTGTTTCTGCATCTTTTCTTGGGCAGTTCCCATCTTTTGGCAAGGAACATGTAATCCCACTGCAGAAGTTGGCAGCCTCATTCATATCAAGCCAAAGGCCATCAAATGGAAATGTGCTGTGAAACTCGGATATTTCTTTTGTCCAAAACGATGGAGTCTTGGGGTTCAAAAAATCTGGAAAATATACTGGTCCTGGCCATACTTGTGCAAGGTAAGGGACACCTCCTTGTTTCACAAAAATGTCATCTTGTATCCCTCTCTGAAAAGTCTTGTATGTTCCATTTATGCTTAATCCTGTACAGATCAAGCAAATGGTATGGATGTTATTTTCTAAGTTGTAACTATGTTATATTTTCACCACATGGGTACGTAGTTAAACATGTTCAAAACACATTTGCAGGCTTCTAAACATTCGCCCGAATTGCAGGAGTCATTCTTTAAGTATATTAGGTTAGAAACTACAAATAATAAACACTCATACCCATAATCATACAATTAACAACAAAAATATTCAAACAGTTCGTTTCACCAGAGCAATGGGTTAGTACATAGTGAAAGGTAAAATTGAGCAGTACCTGGATCAATTATGAGAACGTATTTCTGCCCATTAGCATGGATTTCTTCAATAAAGTCTCTCATTTCTTTCTCAGGGAAATTTACTGGGTCCAGAGTGAAATCCTTGAAATCATCCATATAATCAATGTCTGTCCAAATAACTTCTAGAGGGAGTTTTTCTGCTGCATACCCAGCTACAACTGATTTAACGTCTGTAATGTTTTTATATCCCCACCTGCATTGGTGAAAGCCTGTGCAATCCAGTACAGATATTTACTTTAGAAAGAGCCCACATATAAAGTTGCAACTCGAAACAAAATTAATTCAGAAACACATCCTTCTACCGCCAGCAGAAATTCTCTGTGCATGGAAGATAATGCGTTTCAAAAATTTGTAGCATATATTTTTATTGCAGCCAATAGGATGGAGGTGATTGAGAGGTTGATATTCTAAACAATCATACAGTCCAAGGTTTACATCAATCTATTTGACTGGGGGCCTTCCAAATTTTCTGAATTGCTCTATTTAGGTCCTTGATGTGCTATGATTATTCTTTAAAATAATTCATTATTAAGTTAAAATAGAAGCTGATCTCCCTTGAATTTAGATGAACAAGTTTCCACTGTATAAGTTCATATATAGTTTTACGTTTCCCCAGCTGTGCGTCCCAACCTTCAGGGTTAACTCATGCCTCTTCATTCCACCAAGGGCCACATATTGGAGATCTGAAAAACACTCTCCTATAGCCACTTTTCTATATTCTGATAAGAATTGCTCTCTTGCAAGTACTTATGGGATTCATTCCACATTTTGTGCACATTTTTCTTGACAAGTTCTCATGTTTCTTCTAATGTCAAATACAATCCTTGTAATAACCTTTTCACAATTTGATGCTACCACTAATTTTCTACAGGAATGGCTAGAAAAGAAGTATATCAACCTTCACAAGGATAGAAGTACCCATGGGGGTAGGAGCAGGGCTGCATAAATCAACACACAGAAATATAGTAAACAGCCTGAATGTTCAGTCGGTCAACGACAAACACACCTGCTGTATGAGGTTTTCTAGTTGCAGGGCCAACTTTGAAGCCATAATTTTGAGAAGGTAAGCAGGGGATCCATTTGCATGGGTTCTTATGCACCACAAAATACTTAAAGGACACTTGGGGGTAGGGGTAGGACTTATGAAAATGCAAATGTAACCATATTACAAATCCAAATCTTAGCTTTGTTCTATTCAAACTCTTACCTAATGTTTACAGTAAACTTTTTCAAAGCCCACCAGGAGCCGTGGTCTACTGACAATGAGGATTGTAATCATGATGACCTTGGTTCTGAGGTTAATGTGGTCGTGATAGTGCTGGAGGCACCACTGCGATGAGGCTGGGTGCAAGTAACAGGTAAAATATGAGTGATAAAGGAGATGATAAATATACAACATACAAACCCCAAGGGAATGCCTAAGAATTCTCACAACCAAGAATATAAATTTTTTTTTTTTTTAAAATCTACTTTTCTAAGCTTTTGTTTTTGGTTGTATGATATTTATTAGAGTGATCAATGAAAAATTCTAACAAGGAAATGGGAAAGAATTACCAAAAGACCAGTATGGCATTGGGGCAGGCCGACCCACAAGGCCTGTGTACTGCTGAACAACAGAGAGCGGAGAAGGGCCAGAGAAGAAATAAAAGTCCAAAACTCCCCCAATCACTCTGTATGTCAAGAAGTTGCCCCCATACTCAATATCCATACCATTGCTATTAAGCAACAAAACTCCATGAGCAACACCACCTGCTCTCACATCCATATAAAATGGATGAGACCCATACAAATTCAGATACAAATTCAGACTCGCAATGTCGGCAGTCCAGAGGGTATGATGACTTTCATTCTTGTCCAGACGAAACCCTGGCCTGGTGCTCTCCCCCAATCCATATAGAGAAGCATTCCAAGGAAGAACAGTAGAAATCTCCAAGTACTGATCCTTGAACACCATGTTCCTGAATGGATAAGCTTTGCCTTGACCTTGTGGAGTGGAATTGAAGAGGACTTCTCCACTGGAACGCCTTGTAACCGCAAAGCCAAATGGATTTTCGGTGTATGAAAACTGCAATTCAGGTTCCTTATTATTATTAGCACCATTATCATCATCATTTCTGGCTACCAATTCTGTTGGGACTTCCCACCTTTGTTTCTGAGTATCAGTTATATGAACTTGCAAGCGATCAGCCGATTCATACCTGGAAAAACTCCAAGGCATTAGGCACAACTAAACAGAAACAATTTAGTATATGAATTCTTAAACCAGGACAGTTATATAAAGCTTGGAGAATTCAGTGTCATGCTAAAATCTTAAAAACGTCACCTTAAATATGTAGTGACAGTTAATGACTGAAAATCTTAAATCAAGGCAATGAAACAAATTTTGTATGATCCATTATAAAGGTAGGTTTTCAGTCACCGTTAAGTGAGACACCAATTTGGCGTATGAGATCTCATCTAGAAGTTTTTAAGGAGATCGTTTCTTCGTTTATCTTATATATTGTTTAATAAGTTGTACAACCCTCTTCCCCTCTAAATTTACAAATGTGACCTCTTTATGGAGCACACATGCCTTCACCATAACACTAGACACATAGAAACAATCTTTTACACAAGTAGATATGCTCCTATAGGTCATACAGACCATATTAACTCAAAGGATTGTGTCATAGGCACCACATAGCCAATCAATAGATTGAGAAAGTTGAGTGAAATATCATTCACTGCTGAGAGAATGTGAAAATATTAAATCAAGACAGTCAAATAAAATTTGGAGAATTCATTTCACAGCAAGACACCTACAAACAACAATTGAAACAAGTAGATAAGCTGTGATGGTTTCTCCACAGCAGGACACCTAGAAACAGCAATTGAAACAAGTAAATAAGCTGTCATGGGTTCTAGAGACCAATTCAGCTTAAAGGATTGAGTTATTGCCACTTGATAGATTGAGGGACTTTAGGCCTTGTAGAGGGAGATCTCATTCAATAGGTTGAGGGACTTTATGCCTTGTAGCCCGTCATTTATCATTCATGGCTGTAAGATCAGGCATAAATTTCGAAAAGAAAAACTTGGAATTCATTTTAGCAAAGTATTTTTTAAAATCGTAGTAACTTCGACGGGAGTTTGTAAAAAGTATGTATCGTTTTGATGTCTTTTAGGAAACAACTGTATAGATGGATTTGAATCAATATTTCAGATCATACTCTATAACCCATCATCCTAATCAATGAGAAGATGTATGAAAAGTATTACCTGACAACCAGTTGAAGGTGTTGGATATCTGGGCCATAAAGAAAATCACCAGCAACAAGCTGTAGTTGGGCTGTGAAAGATCTTCCATCTGGTGCTTCTTTGACTGAAGTCAGTGTATAGCCTGCTCCAACAGCTTGGCACCCCAAAGGGAGAAATACAAGAGATAAAAATGCTACTGCCAACATTATGAATGTTGTTTGTAGAGTCATAGCAGGTATCTTGGTGAATTATGAAACGAACATTACATATATAAGGTAGCTCATGTTATTGACATTTGTGTTGTGATATTTATGATTTTCGATGAAACTGAATGCAGTCCATGCCAATCTACGTTGAAAGTCCAAACACAAAAAACAAATTTGATTCGTTTGTTTGGATAAAAGGTGGGTATACAGTCCATGCATCTTTGTGGACCTTAACTCTACTGTATTTTGTTTTTGTGTCGGACTCTATTGTATCTTTCCTATTTGCTTTAATTAAAGCACATTTGCATATATCAGGATTCAGTATAAACCCATTTTTTTAATCAATTTTGGGTCAACGATAGAAGGAATTAGAATTTGAGAAACATTTTTATTAAGAAATAATTTGTTATGAAATGACATTTGGTTTTGATATGATTTTATTTGTTGGATCCTTTTTTTTATTTTACAGTTTGAAGTTGGGAACCAATCAATCATTGTGTTGGTAGATTGGGCATTTTTATTGTACAATATTACTTTATTAGTGTAAGGATCATGGTATATTAGGTTTATATGTTGTAGTGGAACAAAATCCTTAATTTATGCGGGATATGCCACTTTATTTGTAAACAGCACTAATGTAAGATGTGCAAAGTATCGTTAAATAACAAACACATGCAAAAGAAAGTTTGCAAGACATATAAGACTTGCAAGATATCACTAGATAACAAGCACATATAAGAGAAAGTTGTATAAGACTTGCAAAGCATCACTATATAGCAATCAATGTCCACAAGACATGATGACAAATAAGACAAACAAAGTATCACTAATAAGAATTACATGCAAAAAAAAGTGCACAAGGCATGACTGCAAAATCACTAGCAATGTTAGTACGGAGGAGTTAGGGTAAGTATAACTCATTGCTTTGGACTTTTCACCCTCTAACCTCTTGCCCTAGGCAAAGCTTTTGGTGTAGGTAGTACCTTATAAACAACCACTTTCTCAAAATTGTTATAAATGTAGAATTATTATTAACAGAGAGAGAGAGAGAAAGAGATATTATCATAGTGGACACAATTTAAATAAATGGAGAGTATTATAGTGGACAATTTAACCAGATAGAGAATATTATAGTAGAGCAAAATCTTCAAATTATGTGGGATATGCCACTTTGTTTGTGAATACCAGTAATGAAAGATTTGAAAAGAATTACAGATAGTAATAACTATAGGAAAGAGAAAATCCACAAGGTATGACCATGAAACCAATGGTGATGTTAGCAGGGGAAGTCGTGGTATGTATAACCCACCGCTTTGAGATTTTCACCTTTTAGCATCTTATCCTTGGCAAAGCTTTTAGTACCAAAAGTGCAATCCACATGGACGTGCCCGCAATTAGTTGTGTGGTGGGCAATGGCACACTTAGAGATAATTGGTGTATCATAAAATGTACATGAATACTAAACAAAAAAATCATCTAACACATTTGATTGCAAAAGATACTCAAATAAAGCTTGGAAGTTTCAAGCTAAAATCCTAAAAACAGTAACTTAAACATGTAGTGAAAGTCTTGAATCAAGGCAATGGAACAATATTTGTATAATTCATTATAAAGGTATGTTTTGGTCACTGTCAAGTGAGACATCAATTTTGCCGACGAGATCCCATCTACAAGCCTTTAAGAAGATTGTTTCTTCATTTATATTATATATTATTTAATAATGTGTATAACTATATCCCTTATGGATTTATTTTCTTTTGACTCGGACTATATTGTATCTTGCCTATTTGCTTTAATTAAAGCACATTTACATATATCGGTATAAACCCTGTTTTTAAAATCAATTTTGGGTCAACAATAAAAGAAGTAGAATTTGATAAACATTTTTATTAAGAAATAATTTGCTATGAAATGACATTTGGTCTTTATATGATTGTCCTCGCATGAAAGTAGTGTTTGTTTATTTATTTATTTATAAATGATTTCAGATTTTGTATATTGGATTATTAGTATAAATATATGTATAATTATAATTTAATATTAGTTTATATAAGGAGAAATAATTTCAAAATAGCCAAGATTAGAAGAGAACTACTCAATCATTATGTTAGTAGGTGTAGAGTCCAGACATTTTGTGTGACACTTTCATTGCAACATCACTTTATTAATATTAGGAACATGGCATATTGGGTTTATATGTTCTTGTAATGGAACAAAATCTCTTACTTATGAGGGATATGCCACTTTATTTGTAAACAACATTAGTGTTGGATGTACAAAGCATCGTTAGATAACAAACACATGCAAAAGAAAGTCTGCAAGGCATATAAGACTTGCAAGATACCACTAGATAACAACCACATGCAAGAGAAAGTTGGCAGGAGCTATTAGACTTGCAAAGCATCACTAGATTTAACAATCAATGTCTACAAAGCATGATGACAAATAAAACTTGTAAAGTATCACCAGATAACAACCACATGTAAGAGAAAGTCCACAAGGTATGTAAGACTTGCAAAACATAACTAGATAGCAATCACATGCAAGAAAAAGTGAGTAGAGAGGAGCTAAGGTAAGTATAACCCACCGCTATGGGATTTTCACCATTCAATATCTTACCCTTGGCAAAGCTTTTGGTGAGAGTAGTACCTTATAAACCACCTCTTCCTCACAATTGTTATAAATGTGGGACTATTATTAACACACACTCAAAATTTTAGATAGAGAGTTTAATAGTATACACAAATTAAATAGATGGAGAGTATTATAGTGAACACAATTTAAATAGACAAGAGGATATTATAGTATAGCGGAATCTTCAACTTATGTGGGATATGCCACTTTGTTTGTGAGCACAACAATGAAAGAATTGAAAAGAATTACAAGGTAGTAGTATCTACAAGCAATAGAAAATCCACAAGACATGGCCATGAAACCAATGGTAATGTTAGTAAGGGAAGTCATGATATCTATAACACGCCACTTTGAGATTTTCACCTTCTAGCCTCTTATCCTTAGCAAAGCTTTTAGTACCAAGACTATGATTCGCATGGTGGTGCCCAAAACTAGTTGTATGGTGGACAATGACACACTTAGGGATAATTGATGTGTTGTAAAATACACATAAATACTAAACAAATTAGTTAACTAACACATTTGAATACAAAAAACTTATATGTAGAAGTGCAACTTCTAGTCAACATGCATAATAGTGAAAGTACAAATGTGTATAATAGATTAGAAAGGATAAGAGTTCAAACTCTTGTGATCAAAAGAGAAATTCTTCCTTATCGATTTGCCTAGATTAGAGAGAAATAATCCAAAATTATAAATGTGTTTGATGTTAGATACTTATGGCATGTTAACTTCTTTCTACTATGCATGTGTGTTCTCTCTCAGGTGATTAAAAGATTATCCCTATAATGTGGTTATACTAAATTTACAATGTATGATTATAAGATGGAAGTTATAACCAAAAACAATAGCAAGACACTTTGTCTTCCATGACTGAGTAACAATTGTGATCTGATGCACGACATTGTAACAATTTCTTTAACATGGCATTAGCATGGGGTGTAAAGAAAAAATAACTTTAATAAAAGGCCCCCAAAATTTTCTTTAAAATCTTGACAAATCATGGCTGAGTGCATTAATTTTCATGGAAAATATATCGTTTTATTGACAAAAATATTAAGTTGTGAGGAGGGTCGTTGATACTCGTACTTTAATTATATTATATCTGTCAATCCAAGGCAGTATCCATTGCTATTTGCAACAAAGGGAACAATAGGAATTGCTCTCAGCACGTACTTAATAACGGAATTCACTAAATAATAACTAACTGCAATTATAAAATGAAATACATTGAAAGCAAAGAATATTTAAAGACAAAATCATAATGGTATGAAAAACAATTCAATGCTGGAATCTTAAATAGATGCGTTATAACAACAAGAAAATACAGTAAAATCTCCCTTTACGTTGGGGAGGAGCGGCCCTTGCTCCCTCCTTTCGATCAGGTTTAGCGTCCAAAGTTACACAACGAAAATTCCCCCTGAATCTGTAATTTTATTGAATTGAAAGAATTATTTTTTACAATCATAAACTAATTGAACCGAACTTAAATCTCAATACATTAGCTCTCTTATACAAGAGGATTCCTAGTTTTTTTAGGAGAGAACTAGTTTATTTGCAATTACTATCATCTACTTAACTGGACACTGACTAAAACAATGACTACTATTTTTAAGGATTACAATAGTGGAAGGAGTCTTCTATGCAATGCTTGTAACAAAAGAGGAGGCCCGAAATTGGATCCTTTGAGGAAGTCAATCAGCGCTGGAAGATATTTTGGATCTCAAATTGATTCCAGAGAATCATGGCGATCATAAATCCATAAGTGTCTATCTTCATCATGTTTCCAAGAAACTGGAGTTAAACTAGGGATATTGGACCTCATACTCTGCATGAAGGTAGTTTGAGACAATGGCACATGTTTCATGCTCATGTCGTTGTGTAGCCAGTTGTATCAACTTACAGTTCAACCATCCGAGTTACTTATCTCGTCTACGCAAGTTCCTTATTTCAAGGAAGTCTGAATTAATGATCTGGATGAGTCCTGCGCTCCATGGCGAGTCCTGCGCTCCACGGCGAGTTTTGCGCCAGTACACCAATGAGTCTTGCGCCGGTTTGCAATTATCTCCTGCAATGAATTAACACATGCTTTTCCAAATAGTTTTTTAATACCCATAAAAGAGTTCATTGGGCCATATTTGAAGAACCATTAACAAGATAAAGATAACAAGAATATGCACAACATTTCCTTCCAAATCATAGTAAAGTATTAATTATAAACAGTCAACATTATACATCATGCAGTATGATATCAAAATAATACAGGGTTTCACATGGTTTTAAACATAACAAAATGGGGATCCATCGCTCCCTAAGACTTAAGGTTGAGCAGGACCTCCTGTTACCTATTCAGTTGTTCTATTATCCTTGAACAATTATATTCATTGGCAAATGTTTGCCAGGTTTCATCCAATCCAGTATTATAGAACCCAAAATAATCAACAACATTTATCCTCCAAGAGTTATAATTGTCCTCTAGCTGATCATTTGTAGAATTCCACCTTGGTGCTAGTGCAATGACTAGTGGAGGCTTGTATTGCATGCCAATCCACTTCTCCTGTAGCTCTAGAATAATTTTGCAGAGGTCTTTGGCCCTTTTTAATGACCAACGGAGGTTGGTTGGTGAAATTACCTCCTTTTTCTTATAAGGTTTTGCAATAAGTTGATATCTTACCTGACAGACGAGAAAGTTTACATTAAATGTTCGGTGTACTTGCTCCCTGAAATTTTTGACACAAGTTTTAATAATATCTGTGTATCTGTCCACTAGATGTAAACAATATACATATGACTGAAACCTGTTAAAGAACCGAATGGGGGAAGGAAGATCATGCCTCATCAAGAGGCCGATTGTAGATTCTGCTTGAAAAAATGTGGCCCTCTAATCCCTCCATTTGCCCTAGTGCCTGAGAGTAGAAATAAATACTCTTAATTGTACCTCCGCCACATAGAAATTTATGGGGATCTTGATTTTCTTAGGGAGAAGAAATTTATGAACATAAAATTCACAAAGCAAATTCTTTTAAACACCATTCCCTGATGTATATGCACCCACAAATTGCTTGTCATCATCGAATTCAATGTCTTGCATAGCACAGACTCTGGATATTTTCCATTTAAAAAACCGTTCTTTCAAAAACAATGCATAAAAATTGGAAGGATGTCTACATGAAATAACTTGATCATATAAACGACAAACAATAACCACATTTTCTTTGAGCAATTTGTTTTCCTCCTTCAAATTCTTATTCTCCTTAGAAACTACCCCGAACTTGTAACATTCTTCCATCCATTTGACCATTCCCTTCAAAACAACAATTTGAGGAGAGACAAAGTCAGTCCGAGTTGTATGTTCTTCCATGACCATATGCTCTATTTCTTTCCTATTTTCTTGCAAGACTACAAGAGATGTGCTGAGCTCCTCTACTTTGACATGAAGGGAGTGGATTTGTTGCTCTCTCTCTCTTCCAGGGATTTCTGGAGTTAAAGAGTGGCCTCTTCCTATTGTTCTACAATCTAATTCAACTTTTGAATTTCTTGGTTTTTAGCAACATCCAGCTAGGAGAAGTTGGCTTCCTTGGCTTCAAGAAGCAGTTGGAGACGAGTGATTCTTTCCTAAGCCAATTGTAGCTCAAACTGGATTTTGGACAAGGACAATACTTGTGAAATAATTGTATCGGAATCAAGGGAGAACCTCCACCATAGGTGCTTTCCCTATATCTGCAACAGTGGTTGGAGTCTGCTCAAATTCTTTCTCGGTAACAAGGACAGAGGATGACACAGATTGATAAGGAGACACAGGTGGTGTCTTGAGTAAGGTCTGCATAATGGCCACTGCTTCTTATTCTTCTTGAGAAAGAAAGTTTCAATTGGTGTTTCATTGAGGGCTTGAGCATGCCTAGAGGTCCTAGGACGTTTCTTAGGTCTTTCTGAAGTAGAGGGATTTTGCTCTAGGACCAAACCAGACTCTAGGGCACATTTCTTTTGGAATTTCAACCATTTCTTAGGGCCTTGCCTCTTCCTAACAAACTGGTGTTTGCAAATCAAATGAATTAGGCCTTGGAATTTTAGGTAGGAGGCCCCCCAATGGAATTTTTTAGTGGCTGAATCAATAGAGTCATATAAAAACTGAGGCAAATTTATTTTATACTTGGGTTTTGTTTAGCCATGGTGAAGGTGTATTAGGATTCTCAATACGGGGCCCAAAATGATTTCATAATGTCATTTGTAGGTGAAATATTTAATTACCCATTTAACAATTCTAAGCCCATGGTTCAGGTAGAGTATTTATTTTTATACCTTTTGCCTTCCCCTTGTTGTCTACCACCAATTCCAAATTTTCCTTTTTCCCAACTGAAAACCTTTTAATAAGCTCAACATATAATGTCCTATCACTGATTCTTTTCCTTCTTCAAGTATATCAAAAAGATGACTAATTACAATTGGTATAAATGGGATTTTCTTACCTTTCATAATGGAGTACCCTTCCTCCATGTTTTTAGCAAACTCTTCTATCTTCTTGATGCTGAATTCCTCATATGAAAGCAGTCCCAACCATCCCGCTTTTTCAAAGATTTCTACCGACTCTGCATCGGCTAACAGGTCTGTTGAATTGGTTGGTTCATGCCTTAGTCGAGGTCCTATGACTGATAAGTGAAAAATAGAGGGGCACAAGATTGGGACAACAATATTTGCAGAGACAAAAATGGGCACAAGAATGGTAGCAGCACAAGAGTGCTATACTGGAATTTGGAAAGTGATAGAGGAGAAGAAATGGCTCTAATTTTAAAAATAACCGAATTGGGAAAGGTGTGATCGAATCCCAATGTAATAATGATGTTGATTGGGCGTGTGTGATGATTATTATGGAGGTGGATTACAGATTTTGTGGGGATATGCGAAGCATGAAAGGTTATGGGAAATGGGAGAGACAATCAATTTGCATGAGCATAATAATTAACGGTTCATAAATTGAAACTTCACAACATTCAAGAAGGAAAGTAGTTACACATACCTCATTAAATTAACTTGTTGCATCATTGACTTTCCATCTCCATGCTGAGTTGATCCTCTATCCACATGTGGTCCTTCATTTATTGCATGCTGGATTCAGGGGTGGTGGCTGCCATTTCTGGTTTTCAGTCACTTGTATTTTCTATTGCTTTTCCAATTTTTCATTTTTCTTTTTCTTTTTTTTTAGAGCAAGGGCTCTTTATTCCTTGTCTTCCCCTCTTTATTCCTTGATGAAAAATAACTCAGTTCTGAGTTGTGTTGGACAAAGAGACTTTGTCCACACACTTCAAAGCTGAATCTTCTTGAAGTTCATTATGAAACTCTTCTTTGGATGTTGGTTTATGGTACAACCTCAGCTTATGCCCATTGACCAACATTACCTTCTTCTCCCCATCAATTGGAATCAGTTAGATAGTCCCATTGTTGAATAACCATTCAATATGGTATGGGCCCATCCATCTTGTCTGCAGTTTCCCTTTGAAATCCTTGTACTTTGAATCAAATAAAAGAGCCCAATCCCCTTCTTGGAATTTTCTTTTTTTTATGTGTTTTTCATGCCATACCTTTCTCTGGTGTTGAATGATTTCAGTTCGATGTAGTGCCTGAAGTCTCATTTCATCCAACTCATTTAGTTGAACAATCATTGTTTGTTATACCCCAGATAATTCAATTCCCACATCAGCAACCGTTCTCAAAGTCCGAATCTCAAATTCTATAGGGAGAATGTAATGCTTCTCATAGACCAATTCATAGGGAGTAAACCCTATGGTTGTTTTCCAAGTACTGTTGTACGCCCATACTGCTTCAAGCAGTTTTTGAACCCAATTCTTCCTTGCGATATCCATTGTTTTTGTTAATATATTTTCCAACTCTGTTAGTAACCTCTACTTGACTGTTGGACTGTGGGTGGTATGGAGATGACTTCTTATGATTCAACTGGTATGTTGCCACAGAGGAACTAATTACCCTTGACATGAACTGTGGTCCATGATATAAGACAATAGATCTTGGTGCTCCAAATCTCTGAAAGATATGCTCATATAAGAAATCTGCAACCTTCTCATCTCTTGCATATTGTAGTGCCTGCACTTCAGCCCATTTGGTGACATAATTAGTACAAACTAGGATGTACTCCTTCTCTTGAGAGGTTGGGTCAATTGGTCCAATAAAATCTAATCCCCACTTCTCAAATGGTTCCAAGAAAACTTGAGGTTGGAGTGGAATTTTAGATGTAAATGTTGGTTTCCCCATCCTTTGGCATTGATCACATCTCTGCACATACTTTTTTACATCCTTAAACAAGGAAGGCCAATAGTAACCAGCTCCTAGAACTTTGTGAATGGTCCTTTCAACTAAATAATGCCCACCTGATGATTCATCATGGCATGCTCTATGTATGTCAAATACGCCATTCTCAGCTACACACATGCGTAAAACATGGTCAGGTCCACATTTGAAAAGAATTCCATTTAACCATGTATACATCACACTCCATTTAATTAATTGTTTTCTTTGCTTTCTGTGAAAAAGGTTGGAAATTTCCCTGTAGCTAAGTAATTAGCCATATATGCATACCAAGGAGAGGTAGTAGAAATTGCAAACAAATGTTCATCTGGAAAGTCATCATTGACTTGCTCCTCTTCATTTGAAGTAATTAGTCTTGAAATAAAATCAACTACCACGTTGGATTTACTTGGTTTATCAATGATTTTAATGTTAAATTCCTGCAGCAACAACCACCTTACAATCTTGCCATGCACTAAAGGTTTTTTCATTAGATATTTGATATCAGAGTGGTCAGTGTGAACAATCACTTCATATCCTATAATATAATGGTGAAACTTGTTGATTGCATATACAACTATAAGTAGTTCCTTCTTTCTTGTGGTGTAATTTCTTTCAACATGGGAGATATTTCTACTGATGTAATAAATAGCATGCAGAAACTCTCCCTCCTCTTGTTGTCCAAGGATAACACCTTCTGCTTCATTGGAGGCATATGTTTGTATATGGAAGGGAAGCTACCAATTTGGACCTCTCAGTACAGGTGTGCTTATTAACTTACCTTTGATAGCATCAAAAGCTTGTTGGCATGCTTCTGTCCATTCAAATTCAGAATCATTAGTTAGGAGAGAAAATAATGGAGAAGTTATTTTGTTGAAATATGAGATAAACCTCCTATAGTAACCAACATGGCAAAGGAAACTTCTTACCTCTGCCTAGTTGGTGGGAGATAGGAGTGTTACAATGATACTGACCTTGTCTGGGTCTACCTTGATCCCTTCAACTGAAACGTGATGGCCTAAGACAATCCCTTGTTCCATCATGAACAAACATTTTTCATGGTTCAGGAATAATTGATGTTTTTCACACCGAGCAAGGACTTTGTTTGAATTGTGAACCGCCTCTTGAAATTTTGCTTCGTAAACTGTGAAATCATCCATGTAAATCTCGACACATTCATGGGAGAGACCAAAAAAGATTGCCAACATGGCCCTTTGAAAAGTAGTAGGAGCATTACAGAAACCAAAACGCAACACCCTATAAGCAAATGTTCCCCATGGGCAGGTGAAAGTTGTTTTGTCTTGGTCCTCAGGTCACACGATTATTTGATTAGAACCATTGAACCCATCAAGAAATTAAAAGTACCTTTTTCCATATAGATTGTCTAAGACTTGGTCAATAAAAGGTAATGGAAAATAATCCTTATGAGTTGCCTTATTTAGTTCCTTATAATCCACACAAACTCTTCATTTCCCATTCTTTTTTGGAACTGTGTTTAATGGAGAAACCCACTGACTGTTTGAGATTGGATAAATGAATCATATCTTTAGAAGTTTTTCAATCTCAATTTTCACAATGTCTCTTAGAGAAAGGTTTATCCTTCTTTGAGGTCACCTAACTGGTCTGGAATTAGTGGTGTAGATGTGATGTGTAAAGATACCAGGATGAATGCCCTTCATGTCACTATATTTCCAAGAAAAAGCTTGGGGATGAGAGCATAAGAGTTCAAATAGGGTATTCTCCTCCTGAATAGTCAGCCAACTATCAATTGTCAATGTCTTCCCTGGGAAAATAGGTAACTATGTGTTAGGAAATAAGGGATAAAATATGCAGAATAATCCCTCATAGAATCGCAACAATAGAAACTAATATGCAAAAAATATTACAGATCTCAAATAAAAGTGCAGAATAAAATAAACACAACACAAAGAGACAGTATTTAACGTGGTTCACCCAATTTGGGCTACGTCCACCAATAATCACTTGCTCAGATTTTATTACAAGCCACCGTTCTCTCAATAAAATACCCAGATCTGTTTGGAACTATGTTCAACAAACTCTACAGAATTCACACCCGAATTCAAAACACATCTGCAATGTTACACATGCCCCTATCATATGCATAAAACCATATAAGTAGACAATTGTTTAAGCAGTTTTACAAAACCGTGGGTATCAAAATCATGGGCCAAAACCATCCCATAAACCTATGGGTCAAAAATCCCGCCCATATGAGAAAAGCACGTTTCTTGGTATATCGAGCACATTTTAAGGCCAAAAAATTTTTTTGGAGGGGCTGCGATCCCGAATCCTGGCGAGACAACTGTGGAAAGTGTACAGGACTCTTAGTGTACAGTCTTCAACACTTTCACACATGAAAATAGGATCCACAACCTAACACTGTTTGGTACCTGGATGCAAGGAATCTGCAATAGGATATTCTCTTAATAATGCATTTAATTGACACATGTGTGGTAGTAACCTGTGACAAACATTAATGTTTTGAAATATGGACTTGGTCAAATCTATATTTCGTGCAAAGGGACAGTTGATGGGTTGGTTGTTTTCATCCATAAAATCATCTCTTGTTTACATTATTTGCAACGCAGGACTTGAATTAGATCTAACACAGGACTTGAAATGAATTTAGTGCAAGACTCAAGCGCATGAATTATATTGTGTCAAACACAAGGCTCGTGGTCACCATATTGAATTTTATCTGAGTGTTCTTGAATTATGACCGTGGATAGAGAAGAGATTATGTCATCTGATTTATCCTTACACCATTTTTTGTTATCTGTAGCAAAAGGTTTGGCAACAGGGTATATTTATAATTTTTACGAATCATGTCCATTTGTAATCACCATATTCCCTATCCTGCAATTGATGAGGGAAGAAAATGTGGCTAACCAAGGACACCATAGAATTATGGGGTATCAAATCTTCCTATTCTTTGTTTTTATGATCATAAAGTCTATCAAATAGTCACCGGATTCAATAGTAACATTGACATCCTCTATAATTCCCTTTGGCTTGTTTACAGACTGATCGACCATTTTTAAGACTATGGAGGTTGACTATGGTTCAGGCAATGCTAGGGTGAACAGAGTATGTGTAGTCATAACGTTGATAGCAACCCCTAGGTCTACTAGGACGTTAGGAATCTGGACATCTCCTATGCAAATTGTAACAATAGGACTTCCAGGGTCTCCGTATTTAGGAGGGGTCATATTCCCTTCTAGAATACTAGCAAGTTTCCCATCAACATGGATGGTTTTAGGTTGGTTATTTCTTCTTCCTGGAGTCTTAAAACAAAGCTCTTTGATTGTCTTGTTTAGTTCAGGAATTTCCTTAAGAGATTGCAACAGGGGAATGCCAATACTCAACTTCCTTAGTCCCTGAATTAAATCTGACTCTGGTTGTTCGAGAACTACAATACTGTGTTTTTCTGAGAGTCTAGATGGAAAAGGAATGTCAACATTTGGTTGAGGAGTTTCCTCAATGATAGGACTAGGCTACATTTCTTTTGAATTTTCTGTATCCTCAGGGATTTCTTCTATCATAGGGGATGAAGGTTTTGGAGGTAACCTTCCCTGAGCACAACAAGATATTCTTACAATCCACATAATTGACTGTGGGGTTTTTATCTGATTCCACAGTGTACAAGCTGGGTTACCATGCCTCACATTTTTGGGATTTTCCATAGTTTGTGTAGGTATCTGTGGTCTGGGAAGGTTGATCAGATGGGGCAACATTTGTATTTCCAGTCAAAAATGCTTGTTGACCTTGGGATCTTATTTTATTATAATATTGTTGCCTAGATCCTTGAGGTACATTCCACTACTATTGGTACTGAGGATTAAACTGTTGAAACAATGGAATGTTTGGATGTGGAGCCCAGGGTTGTTGATAATAACTTGGTGGTGCATTCCACTATGGGCTCCACTCCTGTGGGGCTTGTTGGGCCCAAGGTTGGGGATATGGCCATGGTGCATTCCATTGATTTGGGACCCATTGTGATTTTGGCATGTAGGACTGATTTTGGTTGGACTGAGATTTCCTCCTTGCCTTTGAGCCATATAATTTAACTCAAACTCATCTTTTGTGTTCTGTTTCAAATGGTTCTTAAGAAAAGGAAGCAGCCCACATTGGTCTGTGGCATGCTTGAGTTCACAAAGAAGACATATGTTTGTCTTATCTAAGGGAAATTCCTTAAGTCCGTGTTTATCTCTACATCTTGGGCAGTAGATGAATAAAGGCTTTGTATTTTTGGCTTTCTCCCTATCCATAGTGGTATTGAGTTGAACCAAAAGGTTTGTTCTCAAATTTGTAATTTCTTCCCTCAGTTTGGATATATCGCCACTGGCCATTTTTGCCTCTCTGTCTACGAAAATTAGGGCGAGTTTGGGAGTAGTTCCTATAGAGGTCAATGATTTCAATAAATTCTAGTTTGTTCATCTCTCTTTTTCCCATAAGATTGAAGGATTCATGTGTGTCTTCATCCAACCCTTTAAGAAATAAGGTTTTGAGCAGATTAATATCTAGGCCAGTCCCACACCTCCTGTGAAGGAAGAGGAACCGATCCAGATAATCTTCCACACTCTCATCTTCCTTTTGTTGAATTCTAAAAAGTTCTTCCTTCCTGTCCCGGAATCTACAGTAGTCTTGATACTTGTCCAAGAAAATTGTTTCCATCTCCTCCCAACTATGGATGGAGTTAGGAGTTAATCCCATAAACCATCTCATAGTTTTATCTTTTAAAGTGGAGGGAAATAACTTGAGCTTATGGGAATAAAAAGTGTAATCATAAGTTTGGCATAAGACCTTGAATTCAAAAAGGAATTGGTCAGGGTCTTCTAAGACTAATCCCTGAAAAGTTGGTAAGATTGAGGGGGATATATTTTTCATAGGATTTTGGTCATTAGGATCCAGTTGTATGGGGTAGGTAAATGTTTTGCCAATTAGAGGGTTTTCATTCTCTACACCATTAGGATTTTATACTTCATCAACCATCCTTCTTTGGTTAATAAGTTGTTCCACAGGTTGGTTTTGAGGGGGGTTTTGAAAATTTATCCTAATGAATCTACCTCTATGGTCTCTAGTTCTAAACATAAAATCCTATCATACTGAGGATAGTTCCCTAACCATCAACGCTTAACCTGGTTGTTTTTGTTCCACATACTCCAAAACATAGAGGATTCTTGTTGTCACTACAAGGTCTTCTATACTTCTTAAGAAAAGAGTTATGGAAATAAAATTTCTAAATGGAAACTTACCAGAAAACCAATCAACACTTCTAGCTAGCACATTTAACCTTTGATAACACCTTGAAATTTCCCCAGACAACAATGCCAAAAAGTGACGAGTTTTGTTGATAATCATACTTTAATTATATTATATATGTCAATCAAGGGTGGTGTCCATGGCTGTTTACAACAAAGGGAACAATAGGAATTTCTCTCAGCACATATTTAATAACAAAATTAACTAAATAATAACTAACTGTAATTATAAAATGAAATGCATTGAAAGCAAATAATATTAAAGACAAAATCTTAATGGTACGAAAAACAATTCAATGCTAGAATCTTAAATAGTTACGTTATAACAGAAAGGAAACAACAGTAAAATATCCCTTTTTGTTGGGGAGGAGTGGCCCTTGCTCCTTCCCTTCGATCAAGTTTAGCGTCCAAAGTTACACAACAAAATTTCCCCTTGAATCCATAATTTTATTGAATTGAAAGAATTTCCTTTTACAATCATAAACTAATTGAACTAAACTTAAATCTTAATACATTATCTCTCTTATACAAGAGGATTCCCAGTTCTTTTAGGAGAGAACTAGTTTATTTGCAATTACTATCATCTACTTAACTGGATGCTGACTAAAACAATGACTACTATTTTTAAGGATTACAGTAGTGGAAGGAGTCTTTTATGCAATGCTTGTTACTAAAGAGGAGGCCCGAAATTGGATCCTTTGAGGAAGTCAATTGGCATTGGAAGATATTTTGGATCTCAAATTGATTCCAGAGAATCATGGTGATCATAAATCCATAAGTGTATGTCTTCATCACGTTTCCAAGAAACTGGAGTTAAACTAGGGATACTAGACCTCATAATCTGCATGAAGGTAGGTTGAGATAGTGGCACACATTTCATGCTCATGTTGTTGTGTTGTTATTTGTATCAACTTTCAGTTCAACCATCTGAGTTACTCATCTCCTCTACTCAAGTTACTTATTTCAAGGAAGTTTGAATTAATGATCTGGATGAGTCCTTGCGCTCCATAGTGAGTCCTACGTTAATGCGAAGGTGATGTGCTATAAGGTGATTCCTGTGCCAGTACACCAACGAGTCATGTGTAGGTTTGCAATTAACTCCTGCAATGAATTAACACATGTTTTTCCAAATAGATTGTTAATACCCATAAAAGAGTTCATTTAGCCATATTTGAAGAAACATTAACAAGATAAAGATAACAAGAATATGCACAATATTTCCTTCCAAAACATAATAAAGTAATAATTATAAACAGTCAACATTATACATCGTGCAGTATGATATCGAAATAATACAGGGTTTTACATGGGTTTAAACATAACAAAATGGGGATTCATCAATTTGCCTTGCATATTTATGCACATTACTAGAGTTTTTGTAAATCCGGGTGAATCCTAACGAATACTAAGGGAATTAATTACCATGGTGAATCCCTCCTATAAAAAATGTCTTCCTATAGACTTTGTTGTTACTAACTTGGGCTTGCCATAAAATTAAATGTTATTTAAATAATGGGTCCATCAATATCCGAATAGTTAGTCAGCCAGTCCCTCCATGTATATCATTTTGTTTTTTTATATGTTAAAGTGAGGGCCTAGGGACTGCAACCATTGATTGGGTCAAGGGGTGGAACCCCCTCATGAGGTATGAGGACAATAACCACGCCGCGCTCCTATTGATCAATATTTACTCGTGATATCAATATATATCAACCGTCAATCAATATCTAATTGTTTGGCCCAAAATAAATTCCAACTTCCTATGGAATTTGTTGTTACTAACTCGGTCTTACCATAAAATTAAATGTTATTTAAATTATGGGTCCATTAATATCCGCATAGTTGGTCGGTCAATCCCCCCATGTATATCATTTTGTTTTTTTATATGCTAAAGTGAGGGGCTAGGGACTACAACCATTGATTAGGTCATGTGGCGGAACCCCCTCACAAGGTATGTTGACAATAACCACGTCGCGCTCCCATTGATCAGTATTTACTTGTGATATCAATATATATCAACCATAAATCAATATCTAATTGTGTGGCCCAAAATAAATTCCAATTTGAGTAACCATTTTTTCCCACATACGCTTAGAAACTAGAAAAATTAAATCAAAATCATTTGATTATGCATAAATCAATGGTGGGAAATGAATTCCTTATTCCTTCACACATTTAAATAGCAGAAATACCCTATTGTTTCAATGGGTCTCATTGATTCATGATATATACAGGCCCACGAGGGTCAATTGAAAGTCTAAAATCCATTTCTCAATAGAATCTAGGTCACATTTGTTACAAAAGATTTAGATGCTCCTACTTACTATTTGCATAAAACAAGAGTAGAAAGCTTAAGGTCATAGTCATCTCGGGTGGGCTTTACCAAACAAAAGGTTCATTACAAGCATCATATAAAGTGGATACATGTCACAAATGGCAAACAAGATCTCAATTCTTAACCATATAAACATTATAAAATAATATTAGTACATGAACTCTATGCTACATGTATTCTTCATAATCATTAAATTTGAGGCCTTGTATGCTCTGGGTTTTAGAGGCAATGATAAGAAAGGAGAGAAAGATTCATGTTCATTGTTTGATGGTCTTATTTCTACCATAAGACTATGAGGTCTACCTACAACTTAGCCTACATTGAGGGGCCGCAACAAAATACTTGAAAACCTAATTATATATAATTCCTAAGTGGTGAATCTCACCAAATGTTAATTTCAAAGTGAGTATGGCCCCAAAAGCAAGTGAAAATTCAATAATAATGGAAATATGGCTCCAAAAAAATGGGAATGCAATATTAATGAAAATATGATTAATATTCTTATAAACTTCTTGTGATTAGGCTCCAATCACACATTGTTTATTGTGGTGAAACAAGTCTATTCAAAAGTTTAATAAAATAATTAATGAGCGATTTAACTAGTACTCAACTAATTTTATAAAAATGTGACAATTTATCCCCCTTTATAGCTTGTCATATTCACCAAAAAATGAGGCTCCAATTTCAACTATTCACCGTTTGGGGAAAAATCCACTAATTTTTTTTTGTGGTGTATGACTTGGCATGCCACATGAAAATTACGCACTAACAACTTAACATCAAGTCTTAAGTTACTAGGCATGCCTATAGTGATGTTTAGAAAAAACATGAGGAAGACACAAGTGTGTTGACATGCTGAAATGTTGTGAGGTGGTGTGCAACATTATAGGACATGTAGATACTATGTGCATCATTTTAGGGACTAGGAAAACTGTGAAGGGAGGTGGCACAATGCTATATGAGTTGGGGGTGATGTATTTTGAAGGATGCAAGCTTACAAAACTAACTAGAGTTTTATTATGCTAATGCATATGAGATAAGAGAGTTATGAAACAAGCGTGTGGTATAAGTGGGACTATGTGAAGTAATGCACCAAAGTAACATGACACTTAGAAAATCATACCGAATGTTAGGAACGCTACAAGGAAAATGAAGGTTGTGTAGTATGTAACAAAAAATTACACCAATGTTATATGGCCATATCCATGCCATGATATGTCACAAAGGTGAGGATCATAAGTTATGCAAGAGGAGTGAGGAGAATTGCATGGCTATGATATACTTTAAGGTTACACACAGATCATTTAGCTCCATTCTCAAGAAGTAATCACCCCCATTGTGTATATATTTAGTTTTGGAGGTTGAACCGGAATTTGTTGAAGGTTGAATCACTTAGCATGATCAAAATATGACTTGAGCTTGACCACTTGAAATAATTTGTGTATCGTGGTGTGTGTTTGTCACTTTGATGATTGGATTTTTATCTACATGTTACAAGTGCTCAGCATCCAAATTAGAAAGACGTTGTGTCAATTTATTAGCTTAAAAAGTAAAAGGAAGTAAAGTATACAAAGCTCCACATTGAATACCAAGTGCATGCCGAAATATTAAGGAAGATAGAAAAATGATTAATTTCACCAACTCTGTGGAGATGGTGTAAGGACCATAACACAGAAACTTGATATTTCAGTATGGACCCTTGAAGTGTTCCTTATGAAGATGTAACCAACATTTGTCACCAACTTAAAATATATGAGATATGTGATATTCATCATTGTGCTCTTTGTACCTCTGTTGTGAATAAAAAATAATTTTTGAGCACGTTGATGAAAATATTGGATATGCTACAAAAAATATTTGATTTGTCTAATTCCCTTTCCTATGGGCATAGCTTAGTGATTGGTGTTGCAGGGTAGGAAATGTGTAGAGGTGTCTTTGGTTGGAACCCAAAACATGTATGGAATGGACCATGCCTCATAGAATTGTGAATACCTCTATATAGGCATGTTGGATGTAAATAAATCTATCATCTGTATTCAAATCATGCACATGGTTGTACATGCATGAAAGATGAAATAGAGTGTGGTTGATAACTTCTGTTTTTTCATTAGTTTGAGGATGATATTCCATCGACAGATCTCATCATGTATCCATAAATTTGTATAATGTTTTATAGAAATGACTAACATAGAGAGGATTTAGGTTAGAAAAGATGGGTTTTGGGAGTCCAATGTATACCAAAACATGGCTCAAGAATGTGCGAGTAGGTTTCCATTCAAAACATTATTAGGTCTATTGATCTGAATGTGATACTATGTAATGTGAGAGAACCCAAGAATGAACATACAATAGAAGTTGGAAAGTTAATGAAAATTCCTTCACTCTATGAGATTACATGGATTCAACCAATATTAGATCATTTTTTATCTTAATGAAAACTCCTTCATTCTATTAGATTTCATGGATTCAACCAAGATTGTATTACCTTGATCTTCTCACGATTTTCATGAGTACCACTATATTTGATGATGTAGCCTAGTTACTGGATGTTTGTGATGATGAATGGAAACTTAGATAAGTTGGGTTACAAATTTTGATTAAATAGAGCATTAGGATGTGTAAGACGTCTTATGTATATGCTTGCCAAACCTTGTTTGATATGGGGATGTCATCCAAGTATATGATCATGAAGGAGTTGAGAAACAACCAATTCATCCATCAAGCACATGAACGTAGTTGGTGTGTTGGTTAATAACCTGCCTACGTGAAATGAGCTACCTACAGGTGTTAGTGATATCAAATCAACAAACTAAAATCAAGGTAGAAATAAACATGAGATTAAGTTACCATTAAGAATGTGAGGGACATCACAAGGTTCTTTTTGTTGAATAAGTTGGGCTCACTCCTAGATTTGAATCTATAATCACACACTAGAGAAAAATATTTGTTTGTTTTTGTGGGTTGGGGACCTGCCTCGATCAAATCCTGAGCCCTTTTTAAAGGTAGATAAAAGAACATGAAAATATGTAATGATAAATGAAACCTCATATGAACTATTAAACATGAATATATAAATTAATGTGTACTTGACTATAAGGAATTTCCTTAATGGATGAAGATGCTCAAATGAGTCCTTATGCAATAATTCTAGCAACATGCACCCATGAAGATGATTAATATGATTGAACGAAAGATAATTTTTGCAAAATAATGCTACCTTGGATCTCCCCCTCATATGAAGGATGGAGGGGTCTATTTATAGAATTTTCAGGATGTGTTAGTGGGTTTGGTTGTGGAATATTAAATTGATTTTTGTAGATAGTGGATGATTTGGTGGAGGATAGTTGAGAATTGACGAGATCATTTTATTCAATAGTAGGGGTGATTGGGGACTTTAGTGGAGGATAGTGGAAAATATTTGAAAGTGGGGAATGGGATTCAAGGTGGAAGATAGTGGAACATCTTTGAAAGTGGGAGAAAAAGTGGGATATGAGGTGGAAGATAGTGGAGAATATTTGAAAGTGGTGGATAAAGTAGGATTTGAGGTGGAGAATGAAGTGAATTATTAATTATTATATGAAAAATTATTGTAGGATTTTATTTAGGTGAGGATAAGATTAGTTGATTAATATTAATTAATTAGATATCTAATTATTCATGGGATTTGGTGGGATTGAAATGAGATGGTGGATTTAATTAATTAATGGGGTTTCTACATAACTATTCATTCATCATGGGGGATCACCTTGGTAAGGTGCAACATAACACTTGCAATCATATAGGGGGCAATTTTATTTACATTTCTTACAGCGGTAAATCAATATGAATAAGGGTAGCAGTGTAAAAGGGGGCCCTAATATAATGAGAGTATGTAGTGGTACATACTTGAAATAAGGTGAAGTAGTTATAATCCCATGATCACATATTTTTGGAAAAACTTTACCAAGTGAATCACTCTTCCATTTATACAGTCCCTCCCATGTTTAAAAAAAACAAATTCTTTACATCTTCAAGATGGATCACAACATAGTGGTGACATACTTTCAAGTGGAATTTAATGAAATATTGAGCACCTTGGAGATGTTCCAAGTGGTTGCAAATGCATGACATTGGATACTAATAATGTATTCTGATTATGTGGAGTGTGCAATAATTTATTAAAAGGAACCAACCCCCATATTTCTTAGAAGTGAGGAATATTATTTTCCCACATAGATATGAGATTGGTTTAATATTTCCGCAATTGAGGATATCTTATATTTGGCACTAGAATTCATCCTTCTCCCAAATTCATTTTTGGTATAGAGGGTTCTTTGGAGTAGGGGATCCAGGAACCAAATAAATGTGATGCTTTATTGCATAATGTGCTAAGAGACCTTTTAGTTATGTGAAGAAACTAATTTTTTGAGCTTCTTATTTTGAATTTTTTTATGGTGCATGACTCTTTATTCCCCCCTCACGTATGTTCCATGGAACAAACCATGAGTAGAAGAAATGAAGAAACGTGTGTGTGTGCGTGCATGCGTGTGTGTGTGCATGAGTGTGTGTAATTTTTGGCAAAGAGAAAAGTGAATTTTGGCCGTTCTAGATGACTTAGAAAGTTTAAACAACCAATTCATTAAATAAATGGTCCATCTCTATAACTTGGCCTATCATGGTCATACAAGTATGATCTTCATAGAATTTAAGAGGTGTGATATTGTAAGCAATATCATCCTACATTCTCTCAACTTTATAATGGATACATTAGTGGAAAACATATATATATTTTCTAGATTACAACCATCAAATCGTGTATTGTTAAGGACGCGTAGAAGTAGCAAGTGTAAGGCATCAAGCCACATCTTACAAAATAATGTTCTTTTGGCCTCCATTTTTAATTATTAAATGGATATGTTGTCCTTTGACCCAAAAATTTATATGAAAGATATGATCACTTTCCTTTGAAGCTTTAGTGGAAACGTTGCTAGTACTCATTAAAGAACTATGTTGATGAATGTCTTCCATGACTATTGGACCTGATATAGATTGCACAAGAAAATATTAGTTCATGCTACATTTATAATTATCATGAGTGTGCAAGCGATGTTGATGTAAACACTTAGCACCTAAACCTGGTTCTATGTTAGAAGGTGTTGGAGCCTTCTCGTGTTGTGCGGTGTTCTTAGGTTGTTTTCCCTTGCAGTGTGAGTTATGCTTATATAAAGTTGGTTGATATGGTGTGTTGTGCATGGGATAAATCTTCTGCATGAATTGAATGAAGGGGGGAATTATTTTTTCAAATTTCACTTGGATTCTATCTTAGAATCGTTGTATTATTCTTTGCTTAAAATTTTATAATTCATTAGCCCCATCTTCACACAGATCTAAGGTGAATTTTTTTGTGTTTTAAAACCTTATAATTCCTTGTGTGGTCCTGATGCAAGCATATCACAGTCATATATCTCATTGGTGTATTCTTCCACTAATTGTTCCTTATACACAGTCATATATCTCATTGGTGTATTCTTCCACTATTAGAATTTGATGTACTTATACCCATAGTATTTGAGGGGATATGATTCCTTCTCAAGAGTGATACAAGAACATCTTGGTCCATCAAAAAAAATAGGTTTTGTATTTTACATAGACTAAATAATTTGTTTGTTGTTTGGGATAACTCAAAAACTCCAACATTTAAGGGCATAAGTACATCAAAAAAAATCAATTTCATACATTAATAAGGTTTTAAGCGAGTTGGTTTATTTATTCAATTATCAGTAAAATTTGGGATGTGGATTATGTTAACTTTTCAAGTTCCCCTTGTCAAGTTGCCTTCATTTTTGAAAAAATTCCTTTCAAAACTTTTTCTTTTATCAAGTGTTATTTTTTTCGCAATTTCTTATACACTTAAATTTTCAATGTATTTCGGATCTCAGGTTTCAGAAGTCAATTTGCAATTTTCATGCAGATTGCTTCTTGAAACCCGAAACGTAAAATAAAAAGGAAATGAGACCAAATCAAAAATCGGGAGTCAAATTTCAATTTGCATGTAAATTGTAAGTTGAGTCCTGAAATCCGACCGCCCAAGTGCATTTTGGGTTTTGGAACTCGACTTGCAATTTGCAAATCGGGAGTCAAATTTCAATTTGCATGTAAATTGTAAGTTGAGTCCTGAAATCCGACCACCCAAGTGCATTTTGGGTTTTGGAACACGATTTGCAATTTGCATGCAAATTGCAAGTCGAGTCCCGAAACCCGACCTCAAACCACATAATACCTTTTTCGGTTTCGAAACCTGATCTGCAATTTACATGCAAACTGTAACTCGAGTCCCGAAACTCGAAATACAAAGAAACTTGGACCATTTCAGGTTTCGGGTTTGAGATTGCAAATTACATGCAATGTGCATATTGACTTCCGAAATTTCTAAACTTGACAATGCCTAGTCAACGCATTAAATATTACCTACCCACATGTGTCACCTAAGTGGTAATTAATTTCATCCTTTCCTATTTAAGGTCTAATTTTTTCACATCATTTTCACCTGAAAATTGGTACATTGACCTGCTGACACTTCACCAACTTCCGACTGTACCTCTTACATGGCTTATAGGGCAAGTTTTCATGCATTTCTCTCTGCAACTCACTTAATATTTTGGTAATTTTTGAGTGTTTTGTTTGTTTTTCAAGGTTTTTGGGCTAATATTTTGGGCATTCCTTTTCATCTTTTAGCCTAAAATTATGGGTTTTCTTGGTGTTTTCCTCTTTGTTTCATTTATATGGTTTTGCTCCTTATGTCTCTCAGTTTAACTTCCCCACTTTCCTTTTTCCTCAATCTTGTTGTCATTTTTAATGAAGTTTATGATTCATGATCTTAATTACTTGAGAAGCAGAGGAGGATTTATAATCAATCGCTAAATCAGAAGTATCGACGTGATGCAGACTAGGATTTCAATCCTGTCGCAGACATTTTGAGTCAAGACTACAAGGTTTACAAAACAAGTCCCTAACTTCTGCCATCAGAGATCGGGGGTTAAAAATCACATAGCAACCTTTTCTTAGAAATTTCAGGGGATCAAAGCATGAAAAGTAAGGGGTTGAATTCTGTGGAGCTTCACATTAGAACTGTAAGTGTGCAAAGATAGAGGCCAAAGTTCTGACAAATGTATTTTGGGGGTTCATTGTTGTGTTTCAAGGGGCTGAATTCCACCCTCAAATTTCAGGGAGTTTTGTGAGTTTTCTAGAGATTTTTTCCTAAGGAAAATTTTTGAGTCATTCTATAAGGGAAAAGGTAAAATGAAGTATGGATTCCAGGGGGTTGTCTCCCCCTTCCAGCATCACATCTAGACATTGAAAACATTAGAGATATTGACCTTGACCACATCGATTTTCTGGAGTTTTTGGATAGGGTTAGAGCTCCATCTAAAAATGCTTGGATGTAAATGTATTTATGATATTGGCCTTGCCTTAGGTTTCACTTTTCTAAGGTGAATTCAATGTCCAAAATTTGTTCTAATAACTGTAGCACATTATGATATAGACTCCCAAATAGTTAGAGACGATGATAGAAAAATTATAATCAGGCTAAATACTAATTATTTTAGAAGATTTGTTAAAGATTCCTGATGTCGAGGGAGTACACCTCAATTTATCCCAACTCCACTCTCGAGCATTAGAAGATAAATTCCTGACAGCTTGTGCTAAGGTTCTTAACAAAATCTATATAGTAAAGGCCAAGCTTTTAGTGACCAGAGTATCCAAAGACTATTTGCTGCTCAGATTTTATTTAGGAAGTAAATGACATTATTACATTATTGAGTAGAGTAAAAGGATTCCCATCTTCAAAGGATTTTTAGGAATGGATGTACTTGTATATCTCTACTATTCATAAGAATTCCAATCTCATTCGATGGGTAGCATAATATCAACGATGCTATACATACCTAGATATTAGACATCCAAGCTTCAAGAAAAATTCTATATGACTTATTATCTCGTGTATGTTGCTACGAGAATGAGAAATTATCCTGGATTTTCTTTTTTAGGGAAAATAAAATGGAATATCCTAGCCTAATATGATGCTATAAAAATCAGTACCCTAACAACTAAATAAATAAACGAAATGACCCAAGAAACTAAGTAAATATAAATGTGAAATCGTAATGTGTAAGTAATGGGTTAATAATTCTCTTCCATCCTATGTATCTTTAACGAAGGTGCGAGACTGTGTCACAATCGAAGGATACCAAGATATTACAAGAGGACGTGAAATGACCACACATAAGCTTTAGAAATAACACATCCTAAGCTCCTTGACTAGACGTGGGGATACCTAGAGAGGGATAGGAGGTGCCCTTCAAGTGCCCTGGTCTAAGACTACCTAGGTGTCCCTGGTATAAGTGGAAATAGTCTGGAAGACTCCTCTGAGTTATCGCTATATTTTTTCTTGTCCAGTTTCTTCTTGTCACAATAGACATTTTGCAATTGTGTTGTATTTTTCTACAATTCCCAATAGCCTTGAAGGTCGAGATACTTGTAAGACCCCAATACAAGTATCAAACCCCTAAAAAAGAAAAATGCAAATGAAGGGGTCAGACTGATCCTCAACGACCACAATGGTGGACTTACTAACTAAGCGTTGCACTACATCTCAGACCCGATGTAGTTCTATGTGTGTGTGTTCGTGTGTAAATCATGACCAACTAGGTGTCCACTTACCATTGTTGCCAACCACACTTTTTGATAAGTAGCAAGAAATGAACTAGATGTAGAATGGTAACAAATGATGTGCATGGAAACATTAGACTCCCCTCCTATAGGAAGTGTGATGCAAATGAACCAACCTTGTGTGCCTTGTGATGGAGCTAGATGGATGCAATTGTAGATTTAGGTGCCTTTGATGGATGAACATCTATATGATGATAGTAAGTGCTTAGTGCTTGGTCCCTCATTATGGTCTCATAACTTTATATTTATATGGTTATCTTTTTTTAATTTCACAATTAACCTCAAAAAGGCCAACCACTAAAATATGAAAAGTTAAAATGGCTAGAAATTTCCCAAAATATGGAAGCAAAGTACAAAGATGATCATGGCACCAAGAGGGGACTAGGGTGCCGAGGGTGCCCTATTATTGGTTGAGTGCCATAATCAGGAACATGAATAACACAATGAAAAAAAAGACTGGGAAAGTACATGCATAAGGTCGGAAGTGATGAATGAAAGTGAAATAAAAAGACCAAAGGACATTGGTTAATTAGTACTTTCTTCACTCAAAAACCATATGAATAGTAGTATGAGACTGGGACTAAATATTGACTCAAGTGCATGATTTAATGACTACAACTGTTATTTGAGGGAATAAAAAATTCATCATAGATTTATGACTTCCACCCTCAGGACTCACAATGAAGATACAATGAAGTCATTTCAGGAGAGTTAGCTGATGCCTTTTTCTCTTCCATCCTATATATCTTTGACAAGGAGCTCTATAATCAAGGGATATCAAATAGTTCTTAGAATGTGGTGATAACTTAGGGTTATATTTTCCTGTAATTTCTGACATTCACATATCTCAGAGTAGGAGGGTTTTTAGGTGCTCCTTATAAGCTACCAAGGTGTCCATAGATAAGTGGGTTTTGATGGAATTATTTCTACTTCTTCACCTCCATAAAATTCAACAAAAAAGACATCAAGCAGGGCCCAATTCCCAATATTTTTGGGTCGTCACACTTGTTTAAACTTGTACAAAGAAAATGAATGTTGAAAGTGCAGATGCAAGTTTTTGATGCTACATCTTCCCGAAGACCCTATCACCCAAATGGCAAATTTTTTTCTATTGGGGTGTAGATCAGTGGACTCAAAACCAACAAAAATATACCATAGTTGGAAAGATATCTAGTTTAACTATAGAGCATGAAACAAGTAATTCGAGAACCGAAGATTATAAAGGTTAACCTTCATGAAGTAACTTAAAAATATGTTTTTGAAGGCGGATACCCCCGGATCCGTGAATTGGATACTCCAGGATAGAGGTCTTGGACCTTGTTTATGATCAAATAAATGTGAAGGATCCGCCACATATACCAAGGAGTGATCACTGCACGGATCCGGGCCGTAGTATCGTAGGGAAAGCACAAACCGTATTCTCAACCGAGACGTCTCAATGGATTCGGTATAATTGAGGTATCCGTGCAACGTAGGCTTTGTTATGTCTAGTGGTCCTTTCCTACTGCAGAAAAATAGTTCCGATCAGTTAGTTGTTGACTGCATCATTTAATTCTTCATATTCTGAAGGAAATTACCTCCTATTAGCCTGTAAATTCACTGTTTGATCTATAGAGGGTTTGTTATTCTTTGAAACTTCCATCCACAAAATCTTATTTTCTTTTTCCATTAGGTTCCTTCCATAGAGGATATTCATATTAGTGATTCTCCACCACACAAAACTTAAATGTTGTAGTCACATTATTCACCTCCTCTCCCTTCTTCCCCATTTTCAGCTCCCTAAATTTCTCCACCTCTACTATCCCTTTTCTCACGTCTTCCATTTATTTCCCATTACTCCTACTTCCATGGTCTCCTCATGGACCAACTATTTTCTTCTCTTCCCTATCTCTCATCTAGGGATGTTTTGGATGCTGAGTCCATTTATGAACTCCCTTTCCTCAAAATTTCCTTCCCACTTCTTCTTCCACCACCCTTCCTATTTCATCAGTGGCAATATTTTCCACCCATTCTTTTCTTTTCACCACTTCATTACCACTAGTGGTTATTGAAACAACTATCGTTTCATCACCCATCAGTTCACTAACGTTGATGACGATCATTTCCCATGACATCCTCTATTTGAAGCAAATTACCCCATTCTGTATTCTTTTACTCTTTTTCATGGTTGAATAGGAAAACTGCCTAAGTAGAAGAATAAGATTCCTATTGGAGATGAGGTTGATCTCAGTATAGTCAAGATGGAAAGAATCTCCTTGCATCACCAAGAAACATAGACCAAGGGTTTGTTTCTCACCTTTTGGTTGATCAAATGGGGGAAAGATTTGTTGAAATAGCTTAACCCTAACTGCTGGTAAGATCAAATAGAAGATATTACTGCAGCATAGACTATCAAATTTCTATGGTTCTCTCTCATGGAAGGCTACACACAAGGGTGACAAACAAGATGTCCATTTTTCTCTTGGTGAACCTCCTGGAAAAAATTGATAAAGATAATATCACTGCAAGGATGAGACTAAAGAATAAAGTGGAGTACGGTTGACAGCCATCTACACAAGATCACGGGTGAGCTTCAATCCCTTCAACTGCTCTTGAAAATATCTAAAAACAAGTTTTGCAAGTTTTGCAATGCATTCCTTCTCACACAGTTGAGAATATTGGACAATAAGGTCAAGCAGTTCAGGGGCTTGGATTCGCAAAGCCAAATGCGAAGAAGGAGAACATGTGATTAATGGCACGACACATATCAACCTTCTTATAACATAGCTTAAATACGAGAGAAGGAGAACAATTATTTAAGATTTATGGTATTCAAATGAGGAATTGACAAATCTGGAACTCACATTGGAGTCATGGAATCTAGTTCATTACAGCATGCCAATCCTGATCACAGATATTACCATAACATATGATTGATGCTTTCCTTCACAATTGGTTGAGTAAAATCTTGAAGTCATGGTCTGTTGTCCAGATGTTGTAAGAGGCCATGTCAAAATTGGTCAAGGCCAGAAACGAGAGCATTGACGGCCTCAGTGATATCATAGATAAATTCAAAATCATTCATTGCATGTCCCTGAATAAAGATATTGACCATTCTTTCAAGCCGAGATCAAATTGTTACTAACTTCAATAATCTATTTAATGAGATACCGTAGCTAATAAAGTCATTTCCATGATCTTGAAACCATTCATAACCATTAGTATCTGTACCAATACTTCCTTGAGCCAACTTAGCCAAAAGGTTGTAAATTAGACCAAGAAGTTGCCTAGAAAATTGATTCAGGTAGAATAACATGAATCCGTACTGAGGTCAGAGTAAACCACTATGTGTGCGGACATCTATGATCAAGGAATTCCAAGAAATCATCAAACGATTTCTTGACTATAAGCACAAGGTAGCTGGAAAAGAGGAAGAATAAACCAATACAAATTGGAAAAAGGGCGGCACCATCCCTAGCTAAGATTTCTTCCATTTTTGAACATAGTCTCCACGGGCGTCCACACATCCATCATTCGAGTTGTAGTTTGACCTTGTTAAAAGTTGCACAACCACTTTTCCATTTTTGTGGGAGATTTTTCTCAGATGGGAAATGCATCATATTTTTAGTATGTAACAATTAAGAAGAGTAGTTATAATTTTTCAATCTTCTTAATCTATAAACAGGAGGATGCATTATGAAGTAAAGATACTTTCAATCATTACTTTTGATCATTTTGTATAAGGAGGCTCTGCCATTTTGAGTACTTATATACAAACTTTTAGCCTCAATAGGAATATACATAACTGATTAGTTTGCCTTCATTTACTTCAGTGTGTTGTGTATTTTAGTGGTTCATTGACATACTTGTGAAATTTTTCTTTCCTGCGTATTGTGGTGATCTATTTTACCTTCACATTAAGCTACCTCTACTTAACAAAATTGCAAGTTTTCATTGGATTGAGACTTATTTGTTACAGTTCCTGGAATCAAGTAAATCCTTCATATTATTATTAAGTTTTACCTTCATAAACTGTTCTTTAAACTACAAAGGAAGCTCATAAGGAAAGCAGTAAATACCACTATTATTCTGTCTAAGTATTATGTGCTTATGAAAGATGATCTTTTGTTCCTAATGCAAGTGCGCTACATTACCATGTCTTCAATCAGAAGCAGAAAAGAGGGTCTGCCTTAACTCGGACGAGTGTGAATAACTCCTAATTTATAAGAAGAATTGCACATTTCAAAGCCGCAGTATTTTACCACAAAATACGTCATGAAAATCAGACCAGGAAGATGTGCAAACTAAATCTCTGATAGGTTCATCCTAAGGAGCCAAGGTACATAGCAGAAACTAATAAGGTATCGTTCACAAACCGTACTGGATGATCTAACAATTTTCCCAGGTGCCTGATCCAAGTGACAATAGATTTTGGCATGCCTCGGTGGGATCTCAAAGCTAAGAGTTGGTACTTCTCCAATCAGTACACAACCATAAATAATCTAAGGTATCTGGCAACTCCATATCACGGTACATCTATGGATCCTTTGCATGCACTTATGTAAAGGATTTAAGGAATGATCATCTGCACACTAAATGAAAGACCAATGGATTTTTTAACTATCTTTTTCGGATTTTTTGAGAAGAAACTGAGGGGATTTTCCAATGATTCTTGCAGAGTGCAGTTAACACATCCATTTGGAATATTCACTCCAGGAGAGGGGAAGGCTGAGTCAAGAAAACATCGTTGATGGTTGTAACGAAACATGTCATTGCCATGTTGGTAAGAGTGGTCACTTCCATTGGGGTGTTACACTCATATGTGATGCTATACTCGCAGGATCTATGATATATTTGGGTTTACCATATCTTCACTGGTGAGACTAACATCCACACAACCAATAGTGGGATTAGTCATGGTGATTGAATGAGGATCCTTGTAGAGTCATAGAGGCAATATCACAAGATGCAATGACGAGGCATATTCAATATTGGGCAATAAGGCACTGTATTCTGATGAGCAAAGTCCTTACAGCATGTTTTTCAATTTTTTGACAAGCAAAGAGGATACAGGACTGGGAAGAGTTGGGAGAACAGCTCTATAACACAGTCACCCCATAAGCTTTTTTTCCCTATTATCTTGCTCACGGGGAAGTTGATTGATTTAATCAAGAGAGAGTAACCAAAAAAATAGAGGTGGAGTATTATTAGAGGGTTCCTAGTTATCTTCCAACTTTGATGTGGAAGTAGTGCCCATTCCACCGTTGATCAAGACTTCCCCGAATAATGCATTCTTGTATTATTTGTGTGCGTTGAACAATGATGTTGTAGTTATGATCCAATCAATGGGTGGAAGAACTGTTCCAAACTCTTATGATATTGTTATACAAGCTGAGAATTATTTGATCCTACCTGGAAAGATAGCTCCAAGGCCACCAACCAGCCAGCCAGCCAGTCGGCCATTAACCAGCTAGCCATTGCTCCTCTCCCTTCGTTATCCAACCAATCAGCTCAACTAGTACCTCCTTCCTCAAATGATCTCTATGAGGTCGAATCCCTGCTTTAAAGTTTTGGAAATGAGTTGGTTTCCCTCAAAAGATACCAGTCTTAATACAATCGTTCCTACCAAAATCTAAATCAACAGTATCAACCCAATTGGAACCCTTTCCAGAGTAATTCTCAGATTCAAAATCAAGTCGCTAATGTCAAGCCTTTGAACACCAAAAACCCCCAAACTATTAGATCTTCCAAAGCCATTATTCCACTGACAAATAATCTTGTTCAATATTATGAATGGTGTTACCTATGCTCTCACCCACACAACCAGAATGTGTGTCCCAATGGAGTGCTTAGCCAAAAAATTATGGTTCAGAGTATATCCGCACCCACAAAGCAACAAGTAGAAGCTTCCCCGCATGAAGACGCAAGTCAACCGCAAAAACAAGGGGGGTCAACCTTGTTGAATTAATTAGCAGGAGGATTTTTTTGGATTTAATGTAGAATCTACAACAGTAGCCCCTAACACTTGATCAAAGAAGAAGGAAATAAAAGGGGAACTACCCAGGGTTGATTAGGAATCTACCTCTCAACCTTGTTCGCAGGTAGCTATAGGCAAAGGTACATCAGGTAAATCATCAGGAGCATAGGTTAGTCAAGCTATGAGGAAGGAAAATTCTTCCAAAAGAGGATGCAGTAATACTGAAAGATCCATCCAGAGTGGGAGGTATTCCTGTTAGCATAGTTGACAAAATGAAAAAGACAAACCTCAATGTCACTTTGTGAGAGGCACTTTCTATTCCTTCAAAAATAAATTTGATGCAAAGCAAGGGCCATTTTCTTCTACCAGTTTGTGCCAACCTGAAGGAAGGAATGCTGCTAAATCTGGAAAACCACCACCTTTTTAAATCTCTCTAATTATTGGTAAGCATCTGGTGCATAATTGGATGATCGATTCCAGTGCTAACAACTTTGTAATGCCTAAAAAGATTACTAATGTGTTGGGTATTCAATATACACTAGTAACCGGGGGAGTTGTTCAACTAGATGGAATTGTTGTCCAAACTAGGATGATTAAAATTTTGAATCTTAACATACATGGCTGCCCAAGTTTATCAATCATGCAAGACATATACGTTATCGATCTTCCCCCTTTCTTCACCATAGGCCTCTCTAGGGACTTTACTGCTAAGATAGGCAGGTATCTATCTACCGAATGGTCACACATGCTCCTCAGAACCAGCTATAGGACCAAGGTAACTATAAGGGTTGAGCCAATTTGTAAAGACCATGTCAAACCTTATACCCCTAGTGCCACCAACATGAATTGCACCATGCATGACCAAGAAGAAGATGTTGAGGATCATAAAGCCACCACTCATGTCGAAGAAATTCCAGTTGTATTACTTGATGATTGGGGATATGAACTTCAATTTTATCCATATGCCCAATTGGAACAAACAGGATTGAGTACTCCCTGTATCCATGAGGAAGGAGCTATGATACCCAATCTTCTCAAATCCCAAGATGATCTTGAAGGATTGTGGAAACTCTTATTTGATGGATCGAGAAGTAGAAATGGTGCGGGTATTTGTGTTATGTTAGTTTCTGGTGGGAGGCATTCAGAGTGGGAGGTATTCCTTTAAACATAGTTGATGAAATGAAAAAGACAAACCTCAACATCATTATGTGGGAGGCGCTTTCTATTCCTTCAAAAAGAAATCTGCTGCAAAGCGAGGGCCATCTACTTCTACCAGTTTGTGCCAACCTGAAGGAAGGAATGCTTATATGTCTGGAAAACCACCACCTTTTTACATCTCTCTAATTATTGGTAAGCATCTGGTGCATAATTGGATGATCGATTCCAGTGCTAACAACTTCGTAATGCCTAAAAATATTACTAATGTGTTGGGTATTCAATATGCACTAGTAACCGGGGGAGTTGTTCAACTAGATGGAACTGTTATCCAAACTATTGGGATGATTAAAATTTTGAATCTTACCATACATGGCTGCCCAAGTTTATCAATCAGACAAGACATATCCATTATCGATCTTCCCCCCTTCTTTGTCATAAGCCTCTTTAGGGACTTTACTGCTAAGATAGGCGGGTATCTATCTACCGACTAGTCACACATGCTCCTCAGAACCATATATGGGACCAAGGTAACTATAAGGGTTGAGCCAATCTGTAAAGATCACGTCAAACCTTATACCCCTAGTGCCATCAACATGAATTGTACCATGCATGGCCAAGAAGAAGATGTTGAGGATCATGAAGCCACCACCCCTGTCGAAGAAATTCCAGCTGTATTACTTGATGATTGGGGATATGAACTTCAATTTTATCCATATTCCCAATTGGAACAAATAGGATTGAGTACTTCCAGTATCCATGAGGAAGGAGCTATGATACCCAATCTTCTCAAATCCCAAGATGATCTTGAAGGATTGTAGAAACTCTTATTTGATGGATCGAGAAGCAGAAATGGTGCGGGTATCGGTGTTATGTTAATTTCTGGTGGGAGGCATTCAGAGTGGGAGGTATTCCTTTCAACATAGTTGACGAAATGAAAAAGACAAACCTCAACATCACTATGTGGGAGGCACTTTCTATTCCTTCAAAAAGAAATCTGCTGCAAAGCGAGGGCCATCTACTTCTACTAATTTGTGCCAACCTGAAGGAAGGAATGCTTTTAAGTCTGGAAACCACCACCTTTTTACATCTCTCTAATTATTGGTAAGCATATGGTGCATAACTGGATGATCGATTGCAGTGCTAACAACTTTGTAATACCTAAAAAGATTACTAATGTGTTGGGTATTCAATATACACTAGTAACCGAGGGAGTTGTTCAACTAGATGGAACTGTTGTCCAAACTATTGGGATGATTAAAATTTTGAATCTTACCATACATGGTTGCCCAAGTTTATCAATCATGCAAGACATATCCGTTATTGATCTTCCCCCCTTCTTCGCCATAAGCCTCCCTAGGGACTTTACTATTAAGATAGACAGGTATCTATCTACCGACTGGTCACACATGCTCCTCAGAATCAGGTATGGGACCAAGGTAACTAAGGTAACTATAAGGGTTGAGCCAATCTATAAAGATCACATCGAACCTTATACCCCTTGTTCCATCAACATGAATTGTACCATGCATGACCAAGAAGAAGATGTTGAGGATCATGAAGCCACCACTCATGTCGAAGAAATTGCAGTTGTATTACTTGATGATTGGGGATATGAACTTCAATTTTATCCATATTCCCAAGAGTTGGAACAAACATGATTGAGTACTTATTGTATCCATGAGGAAGGAGCTATGATACCCAATCTTCTTAAATCCCAATATGATCTTGAAGGATTGTGGAAAATCTTCTTCAATGGATCGAGAAGCAAAAATGGTGCTGGTATCGGTGTTATGTTAATTTCCCCACAAGGTAAGAAATACTTCTTGGATTTCCGGATTTAGTTTAGCTACACTAATAATGTATCCGAATATGAATCACTAATGTAGGGAATTTAGATTGCCCAAAAGAAAGGTATCAAGGCATTGACTATGTTTAGGGATAGTGAACTTGTCGTGCATAAGGTCAGAGCTCGGAGTGCAGTAAAGAACAAACTATTAAGATCCTATAATAATAGGGTATGGGACATGATCGAAGAATTTAAAGATTTTGGTATTCACGTAGTCCCCAGAAATCAAAATCAAGATACATATAGGCTTTTAATAGAGGGATATCAGTATGATATCCCTATTGATGTCATGAGGTAAGGAAAAGAATTCGTCAAGCTGGTCGTAAGACCAGCAGTACCAGACAATGCTAATAAATGGGAATTTTTTGACAGTGACCAACAAATCATCCTTTTTCTTCAAGAAGAGATTGAGTTTTCATTGAAAAAATAGTCCAAGCTGCAAGAGGCTTATAATGACCAAATTATTCAGTTGAAGGGAAATACGTTTCCTAAAGCGATGGTAACTCTTGAGTCTATATGCAATTCATATGATCAATTTAAAAGTGAAAAAAATAACATGATTATCAAGGAAGATGATTTTGAACAGGTGTAGGTTGCAAAGGATAGATTCTTGAAAATTGGAAAGTTATATACGCCAGTTGAAAGATAGGTTTTCGTCAGCCTTTGCCAAGATTATAATGCTATTTTTGACAAAAATTCCTCTTTCCTGTTTCAAATTAGTGAACTAGTACTAAAGAAAATAAGTAACTCCAAATATGTGAGGGTTTAAGGTACCTCGAGATGGGATGACGATGAATACAGGCGTAAAATGAAAGATCATCCTCCGCAGTGAGATAAATGACCTGCAAATCAAGTTAACTCAACATGAAAATTTGATTAGTAGATAGATGGGCGGGCTTCCTAACAAAGTCTTTCCCAAGAAGTGAAAACTTCCTAGGATGGATGTCAACCCACGTTTTTGATAATATAAGATATAATATTGATAAATTAGATGTTGTAAAATCTCAAATATAACAAAAACTGAAATGCAATAAAAGTGATAAGATGCAGATATGATCTAACAAAATTAAACCAAACCTATACATGTCGACAACGACTTGAGGCTGCAGAGGGCCTACAGATGGTGACTAGAGCAGATCCACTATAACAACGACAAAAAATGTAGATCTAAAGGCTCCAGAGGTAGATCTGGAACAGATGATGCATTGAGATGGAATGGCAGGAACCTACAGGAGATCTCAAACTGGATCTGACAGAAAGGATACAAGAAAGTCATGAAATTTGATGAAAAATGCAACAAAGATAGATCCGGTCGACAACGACCGGGATGAGTGGGAAACGACTAGGGACTGACATAATAGATATGAAGTGACAGAAAGGGTAGGATAACAAGATCTGAAGGCTAAGTAAGTGGTTGTGGAATCAAAGAGATGATGAGTAGGGATTTAAATGACGAAGGGGAAAAAAATGGAAGATGTGTCGACAGGGGCCAGACAGGGTCGACGACAACCGGGGATGATCTAGGCTTGGACAAAAAATGGGTGAACTAAGACGAGGACATGCATATGAAAAACGAAGGACTGAGAAGGTAGAGATCTCCTGATCATAGCTGAACCTGCCCAAGATCTTGGTGAAGAAAATGGTGACAAAATTACAACAATGGACCTAAGCATGTAAGGGTGAAAAATATCCCCAAATATCAAAGGTTGGAGCACAATATTTCCAAGATGATGATGGCATCTGCAAGAGAAAATTCAAAAAGAAGGCAAGATCACAAGAAATCTCAAAATCTCCAAAATTGCATCTTGAGAAAAGGAGGGGTAGGGGCGAATTTATAAGGTCGACGACGACCCGGATGGGTCACCACCGATTGCGGGGATCTGTCCATTTAGGTGGTGGAATAGTGACGAGCTCGAGATAAAGATCCCATAAGAGGCGGGATTAGGGTTTTAAAGGGTTAAGACAAATTAGGGTTTCTTATGATGAGTAAATATGTAGGTGGAGGCTGAATAATATTAAATAAAGGCCATGGATAGGTGAAATCATTAAATGATGGC
Organism: Taxus chinensis; assembly: GCA_019776745.2. NCBI lineage: Eukaryota > Viridiplantae > Streptophyta > Pinopsida > Cupressales > Taxaceae > Taxus > Taxus chinensis. The sequence goes on from CM034155.1 coordinate 207,009,042, forward strand.
CTAGAAAGGATAAAATGGAGGATTTAAGAAGAAGAAATAAATTAATTGAGGGTTTTAGAATTAACTAAACAATATTAGGGATGATGAAGGTGGAAAATAATGACAAGCGGGCTAAATTAAATTTAGGAGGGAAGAAGGGAAATTTGAAAGGAAAGAGAGATATGTATGTGAAAAGATGGCAGCGAGCGAATGCAGGGTGAGGGATAGTGATACCAAAAATTGGTGTCTACATTTGCCCCTTTTTATTGAGTGGTTTGCGTTGGGCAAGCCATCAGACAAAAACGAAAAAAGGGATGGAGGATGATGATGGTTTAGGTTCTACCCCTCAAATTAGGAGTCAACGACACGAAGGAATTCGATCATGAGTTTGAAAGAGATAGATGAATAAGGAAAGGGTGGAAAGGATGAGAAAAATAAAATGATGAGATAAGATATCCCAAACAAGTTTTGGAAAATAGATGGAATGAACAAACGAATTATAGATCCACAAATAAACAACTAAAGATTATAGATTATGATGTGCAGACATTAATCAGATGTTTACATATTAATATAACAGATTACCAATTCTAAATGAAAGCAAGAGCTGAAAGTAAATAAGACGAGAAGACACATATAACACCAGATTTAAGTGGAGAAACCCAAAGAGAAAAACTCAACTCAAAAGCACTGTCTTATATTAAGAATTTACCAATTTAACCCAGCACTTCCACTTCACTCCTCGGTCTCACAGTAAACAATAACAGACTTCTGCCTCACTGTATAACAACCCACATAAGTGGCTTGAGCTTAGATCAATTGGTCTATATGCTCATTAACAAAAGTAAGATCATCCAGTTGTTCAATCCCGTGAGGGATCATCCTATTTATATAGGATGGGTGAGCAGTTATACCACTTCACTCTTTTCTAAGCTATGAAGATCGACTAAGATTATTAAAAATAATTTTTAAGACAAGGGAGTGTCTAAGTGGCTATCCCCACTTGAGATTAGCACCCCAACACTCCCCCTTCATCTTAAGTGGGGAAAACAAAAAACAGACATGTCAAGTTTACCTTTTTCTACAAAAGGATTTACAGATCCTTGAATCAACGACAGTGATTCATGCTAGCATGCAAACAAGGGAAATCAGATGATCTTCCCATACAGAAATTCTTAAGAACAAGTGTTTTATTGTATGAAGAATTACATCAGATTATGGAACCTTTTATAAACCAAGGCATACCCATAACTAAAGCTTCGATAGGATTTACAAGTAACTTCACATAGAGTGACACATTTACTTTTTTACAAAATGGAGGAAGTATTAGAAGTTTACAACAAACTGCCTTATGCATTTTGCAGTTCACATACAATGTTACAACCATGTGTAACCAATCCTTACATGATCACTTTGTTACATACAAAGCGGGTGGTTATGATCCACTCTTAATAGTTAACCCGAGTCTTTTATAATAAGTCGTTAAGAGGTGGCATTGTCATGCACACTCCCCCTCAATGAAAACTCTGATAGGCACAACAAGGCACGAAACTTGCAAAACTTTATAGCACACCATGGCTTGATGAAGATATCTGCAACATAATCTTTGATGTTGAACTGGATTCTTTATCAAGAGCAATCTGGCCTTCATATAGAGGAGGAACACTTCCTTTAGCTCTTATATGTGTCACTACCAACAGCGTGTTTAGCCACATGGCTCTTTTGCTACTCCAAGTGATGACACCTGCATCAAAACTTGACCATAAATCTAGCTGCAAATCCAACACAACATTCGCATGGTTATAGTCACGATAAACAACATAATAGACATATCAACTAATATAATGATATGCTTAAACAACTAACCATGCTACATTACAAATGTGTTAAAAAAATTCAACATATTATACTACTAAAACATTAATTAGATACAATTAGTATTGGACGTCTCCAATACAAACATAAAGGCATCCTCAAGTGTCATTTGATATGCATATGATTAATATTTTAGTAAAAACATATAATGTTTTGCCAAAAATCATATAGATAATTAAATCTAAACAGATAATTAGATCATACAAGAATAATGACAGTATTCACTGAAACCATGATCCACTCTGTGGATACTTTCCATTGATTTTTGTGGAATTTGCTAAAAAAAAAATGACCATGTAAGCACCTTTAAAAATATTTTCGTAGGTAGCAAATTTAAGCTTAAATATGTCATATATGGCCAGTTTTGCATAACAGAAACATGACCAATAGTTCTATTTGAAGAAATGACCAGAAACAAATACACAAAAAATAATTTAAATTCGGTACAATGTATTCAGAGGTGAAAGATGATGTTTATATAGCTACTACATTAGCTCTATGATCATTTTCTTCATCTTCATCTTGATTTTGATTTGATCTATTCCATTTCCTATTTCTAAAATTTGACTTTTTTTTGGATTTACAATCCTCTTTCTAATGGCTAATTTTTCCACAATTGTGACATCTACCATAAAAACTTACTCTTAATTTTTTTGATTTCTTGTCTTTACAACGGGGTTTAAGAGATGGTTTTTATTTTTGAATCTAGAAAGCTAACTTTTTTATTCATGAGTGAGAAGTGCCTGAGTAGCATCTTCTTTGGTATCAAAAATTTCCATAACACGCTCTTCTTGAATTTACAACTAAAACAAAGTGTGTAGATTAGGTAGATCATTCTCATTCTGATACTTAGAGTTAGAATTGAAATGAAATTTCTGAACTTTTCTCTAATGTTAATCTGGATTATAAAGTACAAAAGTTTGTCTTGAAATAATTCACAGTTGCAGCCATCTAGTTGAGCTTTAATGTTCTTAATTTTAGCTAAATACTTGACAATTTTCTCGTCCCCTTTCATGGGTGATGTAAACAGCTCTAAGACTAGTTTTAATTATTTTAGACAACCTACTACCTTCATACATGGTCTCTAGTTGTTTCCATGCATTTGCAGGCGAGTCCATATGACCTATATGCATAAAGAATTCATCTTTAATGCTTTGCAATATGATGGACAGGACTTCTTAAGATCTCTGAGAGAAAGAGCTAAGGTTTTCATGGATAGCTTGTCTCCCTATGGGACGTTTTTCAATACCAGTCACAAGATCCCAAAACTTTCTAGCCATGAAACAATCTTTTAACCTTACCCTCCAAATACTATAGTTCGTTCCATTCAAAAGCTAAGTCTTATCCAATGAAAAACTGACAGAACTGGCCATTTTTAATGCTCAGACAACAATAGAAACAATTACAGTTTAAAAACGAGTCAAGGAAGCCAAACAAAGACAAAAGACAAGCTACATATCTTTTTAATAGCAATATGAAAGCAAACAACTCGAATTTAGAAAAAAACAACTTGATTTGTTCGAATTTAGAACAAGTTTACAGAACTGAGTCGAGGTCGAGTTACAACAGCTCGACGAGTTCTTTAGCAACTTGGCTCGACGAGCTAAAGGATGAGCTACATGAGCTTAAAACGAGCTTCTTTAAAAAGTAAAATAAGTTAATAAACAGGTCATGCGAGGGTTGACACGTGGCACAGATCAACAATACCAAGTGAGGCACATGTCAGCTTCAAAATAGATCCTCAGGCGGACGCGACACTCTTCGGGTCCGAAACCGATTCAAAAAATGGTGACAAAGGATATTCAAACACGCGTCAATACGCGTAGCTTTACAAGATAAAGAAAATACATGTGTCACCTTTTAATTAGCTCGCATTTCACAATGCAGCTAATAAGTCAAAAGATAATTAAAAGACAAAACTGTATACACGTGTCTTTAATTAATTGTATCACATTTCGCACTCTGACACAATGCAGCAAAAAAGTCTAAGTCAAACAAGCCACTTTTCGAAAAAATAATGGCTAAGTTAAAGCAAAGACTAACACACTGACACTTGATATGTGTCAAAAGACAGTTGGATCACGTTTCGCAAGTCTGACAAATGGGACAAGTACGAAAAAGTAAAATATGTGTCATTTTTTAATTAGATTAGGCTTCGCAGTTCACAGACTTAAAAAATCCCGCGGAATGAAGAATTTTTTTTAGAAGCCGCAGTACAAAAAAAACGATGGTAAAACCACGAATAAAACAAAATACATCACGTGGAGAGCTAAAAAATGTGTCTACAAAAGAGTGGTTCACACTTTGCAAGTCTGCCAAAAAACTGACAGAAAATATATGTGTCCAAATGCTATTGAATTGCACTTTGCAGTGCAATCAAAAAGCGTCGAGTCAAAAGAGATACATGGAGCCTTTTAAATGGATAACATTTCGCAAATCTGATAAATGCGATTAGAAGAGATACTTGGAGCAATTTTATTGGTTTACCCTTCGCAAATGACAAAAGACAATAAAATTGCGAAATATTTGGCTACTTGGAGCTATTTGATTGGGTCGTATTTCGCAAATGACAGAGGATAGCTAAGCCAAGTCTGACAAGAAGAAGACACGTGTAAAGCCTTTATTGGCTCGCGGATCACAACTAATAATCAAATAAACAATATTCTGACACCACGAAGCAAGATGAAGTTGTTTTATCGGCTCGGGCTTCGTAAAAACTGACAAATGCGAAGCTAGATGGAACAATATGATTGGCTCAAGCTTCACAGTCAAAAGAAGTAAAAAAAAGGCTGACAAGGCAAAGCCAGATGACACAAAATGATTGGCCCAAGCTTCGCAAAGACAAAAAGATGTCAGATTGAAGCCGCTTGGCACTCTACGACTGGGTACGGCTTCACAAACATGAAAAAAAGGATAGAGAAGCTATTTGGAGAAATTTTATTGGTCCAAACTTCACAAAACCATCAAAATGAAGCCAAATGGCAAAAAAAGATTGGATCGAGCTTCGCAAAAGTAGATCTGGTAAAAAATAAAGATTAAAATAGGAGTGGATTTAAATACCCCGAACTAATAGATCCAAAGAGATCTTTCGGGTCCAGATTCAAAATGCGGATTTTCCGCAAAAGGTGAGCAACCTAGCCAAAGCCCAAGTTGGGCAATTTCAATGCAATGCGGTGTTTTAAACAATCTCAACTTGTATGGGAGGTGCATAGAGAAGTATGAGCTATCCAAATCACTGTAAAACAATGGGGGAGTCAACGAGCCAAGTGACAAGTCAAAGGTTGAGTTGACCCATTTTCCAAGGTAAGTAAAGCCCCCAAATTCCCCGCAATGAAGCAAAAACAAAATAAGAGTTGTGCAGTGAAACTGGGTTTCTTTACTTCAGAAAAAAGATGAATTAAAGCACATGGAAAATTGCGATGCAAAGATCAACAGTGCATGATCGGATCAATCCAATGAACTGGGAAGTTGTGCAATAATGGACCCTGGCTTTCCCGCTGGTCTGCGATCTTCAAAATGCCATAACTTTCTCCTCGGAGCTTTGTTTCACACAAAATTGGATTTTTCGAAAGCAGAAAAGGGTCATAAATGGCATTATTCTACTACACTCCAGGGCACTGTACATCCATCTACCACTATTAATGGGGCATGTGAGCCAATTTCTTGTCTTATAAGACACAGTACCGCAGTGATGGGCTGTGTAAGGGGCCTCATGATGTTTTGATTAAGAATTACACTTGGTAGGTGAGAATTGGTTGCATCCGAGAAACTTGATTTTCTCTCTCCTCACCCAATTTATTCTATAAATTATAAGCTCTTTCATTTGAAAGGGGGGGATTCTTTGCTTACCGAAACTCTGCCAAATTTTGTCTAGGAAGCAAATGTGTTGTAGGCCTTCATTCTGGACATCTTGCATGATGATCATGGTCTTTCTCTGTAATTAATTGAATTGTGTAAATCAATGAAGCTGTGGATTCCAGTATTATGGATGTGTTCTTCCCTTTGCTTGTGTCTTTTGTCTTTTGCTTACCTTTTCAATTCACATGGTTGTATTATGTCAATTTTAATTGTCTTGCATATGTCATTGTTGTTGTGCTTTCATGGAGGAGCTAGTTGGATGTTGTTGTTGATTGTGGTGACTGTTACACCCTCTTTGCACCTCATTTTCTATCACTTCTACACATTCAAGAGATTCCCTACATCGTTCCCTTTTGGTGCATCACTTCCTTAGAGTAGATTTCTTTCATTTTTGCCATTTCTCTCTCCCTGGCTCCTTAGAAGTCATAGGTTAGAATTAATTGTTAGATTTCCTTCAATTAGAGGTAGTTGTTGCATTAGTTTAGGAAGAAAAGCGAGCTTTCTATGGAGAATTGCTTCAACTGCAAGGTCCCACACTTTGAAGCAATTCCATGTTACCCAGTCACACTGCTTGCATTAACACACTCACATGTTGAGCAACCCGAGGGTGTTTTGACTTGGTGATAACAGTTCTGGCACGCTCGGTGGGACCAAAGGTCAAAAAATCAAGTGCTTCTCAAGTGTTTCATGGCAAAACCTTCATTCTAGCTGAGTTGATGTGTTCTCGGCAAGAAGTTGCAGTTTTGGAAGTTCTACAGCAAAGGAGGAGGAGAAGCCATCGGTGATTTCACTTTGTTTTGCTTAAGTAGGTGTATCCTCAATCACCATAAAGAAAGGAAGTAAAGTTGTGTAGTTTCAAGTTGTTACTTTACTCCAAAATTGAAATTCTTTACTTTGAGGTGAAAAGTAAGTCCAGTTACTCAGAGTAAAAGACTTAAGTAATTGCATCTTCAAGTTTTATTACTCTAAGTCATGTCAAGTGAAAAGGGACTTACTTGAGTTGTGAAAAGAAAAGACTTTACTTCGATTGAAAGATTTAAGTAGTTGCACCTCCACGTTGCACTACTTAAGTAAAGTCGTTGCTCCCAAGAGAAAGACTTTACTTCATTCAAGTTGTGTCATTATGAGATACCATTGCTTAAGTAAAACAGTTGCTCCAAGTCAGTGAACTAAAGCAAGTTGAGATCAACGCAAGCAAGGAAAAGGAGTAAAGTGAAGTAAAGAAGGTCCAAATCAATGCAGAGAGAAGGGAATAATCAAGGTTCAAATGAACACAACAAAGGACTTAAGTAATCAGGTCTCCAATCAACGCAAAGAAAGGAAAATAAAGCAAATTGAGATCACCGATAAGAGCAGTAAGAAGAAGAAGTGAGTTGTTCAACTACTTCAAGTAAAGTTGATTACTCCAAGTGAGAGACTTACCTCACAACTGAGTTGAGTTCGAGACTTAAGCATCCAAAGCTTCAAAATCTACAACACATCTGGCTACTCTAAACAACAAAATTTATTGGTTTCAGCAATAAGTGCCTCAGTCTATGAGAAGAATTCAAACACATTCAAGAACACGAGAAGAAGGTATTTTTGAGTACTTGAAGCTCTCTCCAAGTAGAGGAAGAAGAGGAATAAGAGTCCAAAGGTCTGCATCTCCACCTGGTAAGCAATTAGGATGGCACATCAACAACCACCATAGGGACCACCAAATCCCTTAGCAAACTTCACTAGTAGCAGTGCACTTGCCCTCAATGCACAAAACCCAATTCCGGTAGCAGCTCTAAAGAACATTTCGTTCTTCAATAGAGATAATCACATGACACCAATCGACCACATTCAAGACATTGCAAATGTCTGTGCCATACATGAGATTGCTGAGATGGATGGATTGCAATGGTTCAGGAGCTTAGGAGCAGGGATGATCTAGAATTGGGATCAATTGTGCACAACTCTATGTAGCCAATTTGGGGAAAAGGGAGACAATCTGTCTTTATTGGAACAATTCACCACAATCAAGAGAGGTCCAAACGAGCAGATGGTTGACTTCTGAAATGATGGTTGACTTCAATTTCAAATGCCAAAGGGCATGGGATAGGATTTTGATTATTGTCAAACCAGCTACTGAAGGTGCCTTCCTCTACTTCTTGAAAGCCTTAAATGATTACATAACAGTGATGATACAGTCTATGGGAGGAACCACGCTGCCCGGAGCTTATGCTATAACTATTAGAGTAGAGAATTGCTTAATTCAGGAAAGCAAACTTACGCCTAGGCCACCTATGCCTCTCTATCTAGAAATGGGAAATCCTACAACCAGTCAAACACCCGAGTTGACCCCTATTCTAGCTCCAAGAAATTAGAGCAACAGCGAGGCCTCCACTTCGTCCGGCAATTCCAAGGAACTCCAAGAGGTCATGAATAATCTACAAGAAGTATTGAAGGGGTAGCAAGCTTTAGGGAATGAAGTGGTGACCATCAAGAAGCAATAAGCCAAAAATTTCATGCCCTATCAACCTCAGTATCAACCAAACATGCCTCCATATAACCCTAATAGTCCTTTTATTCAGGATGCAAATCAGAATCAAGGGCAATCTCCTATTGCTATGCCATTTCAACCTTACAATCCTAATGCACCATCTTCATCTAGGGACTTGGTTTCGGTCCAGAACAATATGGCACAAGAGTATGAGTGGTGTTTTCCTTGTAGCCAACCACACAATCAATCGACGTGCTTCTATGGTGCACTCAAACGGTTGGTGTGCTTCAAGAAGCAGCAGAAGAATAAAATCAGTAATAGGATAGCAATCAAGAAGTGCCTCCAAGTGAGACAACACTTGTTAATTGGCAAGCAGAGGATTTTTGCGAAATAAATCAGTCTCCTTTCCAAGAAGTAGCAGCTAATACGAGGTCCAAGAAGAGAAATATAGAAGGACATTCGTCTAATCCGAGAACTTCCTAACCTTCTATCACACCTAAGGGTATAATCGATCCAAGTGCAGCCCCTAACGTTCAAAATCAACCCAAGCCACCTTCTAGGCCAACTCAGGTACCAGTTGCAACAGCTCATATACCAGAGAAAGTTGTGCCAAGGGACAACAAAAAGAAAACCCACTCCCGTTCAACATTATTGATCAAATGAAGAAGACCAATGTCAACTTTTCCATGTGGGAGTCATTGGCAATCCCGGGCCAACGAGACATGTTGCAAGCAGTCATGACGAAGTGGTTCGTCTCAAATGGGTCTTTCAAAGATCAAGTGAAGGTGCTCACTAATGCAGCTCTCCAAGAAAGAGTTCAAGGAGATCAACAAGGTAAGAATATGAAACCTCCTCCATTCTATATATCTCTAATCATTGGGAGCAATCTCGTGCACAATTGCATGAGAGATTCAGGAGCAAGTAGCTCAGTAATGCCCAAGCAGATAACTGCAGTTGGGACTTAAGTATGAGCCGGTGACAAAAGGAGTAGTATAGTAAGATGGGACACCAGTGGGAACAACTAAACTGATCAAGGGATTGAGCCTTACACTGCATGCATGCTGCAATGTCACAGTATTACAAGATATATGAGTTATTGCCTTGCCACCACTATTTGCATTGTACCTGTCTCGAGACTTCACAGCTAAAATTGAAGGCTACTTGTCTGTCGATTAGGCTATTGTTGTACCTTGCCTAAACCTTTGAATTATTTGTGCAGATTATCCTAAAGTTGTGCATGTGTGTGGATCTCTATATTTTCTGTATGTTGTAGTACATGTGTGTGTCAAACAATTGGTGTATCATCTCAATTTTATATTTCTCGGATTCCTACTCATTTTTCCTTGTCAATTTTATTATTTTTTCAAGTGATTCATAGGGGAACTAACCCACTCAGGAGATTCACTTTAGTTATAGGTTCCCACAACCTTAAGGTGTTCCAATTTTGTGTACACAAGAGAGAGTACACATCATTCTCTATTAGGGTGCACTTCTGGGTGATAACGGGCCTATCATTCATGGTGATGTTCTACATGTCAGTGGCTTTCCAATGAGTGGTTACATGGCATAGTTGAGTTGTTTTGGTATGATCTTTTGATCCATTGTTGGTGACTAGTTTCTAAGGGTGCCTAGTTTGAGTAGGAGATAGTCTTACTTGATTTTGTCATGATGAAATTACTTGGTGCAAAGTATTGTGAGTTGATAGATGATGTTGTAAGAGTATGATGGTCATGTGTGAAGCCTTTGAAGGCATGACAAAGCTTGATGAAGTGTTTGAAGGTCTTGAAGTGCTCAGTGAAGGAGATTTGCTTGTTTTGGGCCTAGTTGGGCTTGCTAGTTGTCTTGATGCATTGCCGACCCATGAGGGTCCTTCATAATGTTTTATATAATGTTGTAGCTTTGTTTTTAAGTTGGTATGACTAACCTCTAATGGTCATGACCGACCTCTAATGGTTATAGCCGACCTTGTTATGTTTTTGAATTGATTCATGTATAAAAATGCATGTATGATTCATTTTTGAACTAGTGTTGATAAAGGGAAAAAATGTGAGCTAAGTGAGAGAGTGAAATAGGTTTAAGGGCATCAAAACAAAGCTGAGAGAGTATGTGAATATATAAGGATTATTGAAGAGCTGGTGTGAAAGGGCATTTGTCTAATACAGTCCATGTTTGAGCAAGCTTGAGCAAAGTAGAAGGTGAATTTGAAGAGGGTTTGAAGGTATATGAGTTGAATCTTTGATCACTATCAGTTGTGTTAGAAACATATCATCAATGGTCACTCATTTCAAGTGGTTGAGTTGGTGCTTGATCACCTTAAGTGATTGTAGCCTCATTATCGGGTTGGTGCTCTACCAAACTAGAGGTTGATACTCCTTGTGAAGTTAGTGCTTCACTAAATTATTTTTATTTGTATAATATAATCAAAAGCTCAGTAGGTTTTCTTCCCCTTAAGGGTTTCCCAATTATATCTTGTGTTCTTGTGTACTCTCTCACAGTTATGTTCTGGTGAATGATTGTTATATGTTGTTAAGATCACATTAATGTATAGTTGAATGTTAAATGGTTTATACAAGTTAATTTGAATTGGTTAAGGTATTTGAAGGACTGCTTCACCCCCCTTTCAATCCATTGTGTTTCCAACAATATAGGGATCCAAAGATGAATTATTGAAGAAAACCCCACCCAAAGGGAGTCAAGAACCCATCGGATGATTTGGAATTGAAAGTAGAGATAGAGGATGACAGTGAAAAATTGTAGAAAACATCTTGTCAAATTGACTTAGCATATGGATTTTGTGCATGTTATTCTCGAAATGTGTTAACATATCAATGTGCAAGGATAAACAAGCTAGACAATAAACCTCAAAATGTACTAAGCAGGAATGGAGAGGTTGTGTTTATCTTTGCAAGAGTGCATTGTCAAAACTAGAAGTGTCAAAAAATTAATTACCAAATTTGAATGTGTCTACATTCCCTCTCCCCTCCTCGGCACTTTAAATATGAGATGAAAATTACATGTTTACAGGAAATGACACCTAAGCGCATAAACGTAATTTGTCTTCATTGAGAGTTTGTTTTGTAAAGTATCATTGTGCCTGGTGTTGACATGCTTCATACTAAAACATGCAAAATAGAGTGTGGTCAATGTCTATAGTAAAGAGTTGAACTTTAACTCAAATGTAAAGTGTAACACAAAAGATTGGTATTTGCATAAAAATGAAATGAAGAGATGCAAAAAAAGGAAGGAATACACATGTTTATTTTGCGAAGGGATAAGCTACCATGCTTTACTTGTACTTGAAGATTTTCATTGTTGAACATGAATGATTAGGGGTGATCAGTCCCTGATCGTGTTGAGGAGAACAAAAGTGTTAGGTGCATGCAACCTAGCATGGAAATAGAGGAGAGATAGAATAAGAGTGAAGTATCGAAACACCCCATGAAGGAAGAAGATTGTGTATCAAAGTTATTTAACAACTCTGATATCTTCCTTTTTGAATGTAAGGTAAAAGGAAACATTGGTTACGAAGAACTTGGCCACTTTGATGCCTTCGGTAACCCCATAGACCACACCGTTACAGACAAATCTAGGGAAAATTTTGTAAATTAGGGGACATAACAGAAAATAAAACGAGTGCCCCCACACCCTTCACATGTTTCGCACAACTGAATAAAAATTGTAATGTATTGAAATGCAAATGAAAGAGACCCATGCCCCCAAGATTCTTAAAATTATAGTAAAAACTAAGTGTTATAGTGAAGGAGTGAAGTATGTCATGCACCCTGTAATGAATATGAATTAAGTGAATTGGATATGAAACTATGTCGAAGACGTGTATCTATAGGTGAAAATACGACAACTACTAAGCAAGTTGATGTAACTACCCCTTGGCAAAACCATGTAAAAGGGGCAAAGACCATACTACGGTCTTAACCAAAGTGTACATTTTTTAACCTTTGCCTTTTTTCTAGATTTTTGTGCTTGATTTTATTTCTCAACACCTATACCCTATTATACTTGTATATTACCGTAAAATTATATTTGTGTTTGTTATAGGTATAGAATATACCCAGATGAATACCCCCTCTTTTGAGGCATGTGCTAAAACTAAGTTGAGCACTCGGCTCAAAAGAAAAGATGTTTTCTCGTGCACTAGATGTATGAGAAGATGTAGAAGAGTGTAGAATGCTAAGGAGGTGGCCACCTTAAAGAAATTGTGCCTACAAAAAGGAAGGTGTTTGTGCATGGTAACAACCATGGCATGCAACAAGTTGGTGAGACAATAGCAATAGTAGTAACAAGTTGGTGAGAATTCTTTATTCTAGATTTTCCTAGCTACATAGGAATCTAAGATTCTACACATTTGGATACTAGACAATTTTGAGTTCTAGGGGCCATCAATATTCATTGATGACAAAGCAAAACTAATTCTTTTATTATGGAGGATCTAAAACCCAATACCCAAAAGCTGTTATAGTGGGAATACTATTCTATAATGCAAGACCAAAGCCTCAAACTATGGAAAGATCAAGTTATTTTAAGATTTAGATAGAAGGGAAAGTTTCCAAACATGCAATAATCATATTAGATTAGGCAAAGCTTCCATGTTTACAAGATGAGCTAGAGGGATCAATAAGATCTAACTAATACCGAGAACATTAATGACTTTTTGATTGACAACCAACAACTAAGGAAGGTCAACCTATCCCCTGAGGATCGATAATTAATTACATCTCATGCTTAAGACTTGGAAATTCTAAGTGTAACGCTAGCATCAAAGTCTTCAACTCCAACGAAACCTATTAATCTCCAAGAAAACCTTCACCTACACAATTACTCTGGACTCTCTATCTTCACTCTAGACTCCTCATTCTAACAACAATATTCGAGCATTCAAGCTTCCCCTTAACCCTATAGGGTTTTAGCATGCTGATCAATCCCCTACCCCATTTACAATTTACCATTGTGATAGGGTTTCGTGATAGGTTTACAACTTACTCAGTCAATCTTCAATGAGATTTACTTAGAGTGAAAAAGTACCAAGGTTAAAGAGACAAAATTAATGAAAAATACTCTCATTACATCATACAAGTTGATTATGTGACTAAATCTAACATTGGCATAATTTTAATAAATGTGAAACATCAAGCGGCATACTATTCTTCCTATGAATAAGACTACATCAATGCAGTCCAAATAAAAACTAATTTTACTGTGAGTGATTTTTACAAGTTGCTATCACCATTTTCTTTCCAACAAAACCGTCAATTCACAAGACAACTAGAGTTAAGGCAAGACTCGAAACAAAGGAAATGAAACGTATAATGAAAAATCAAATGAAGGGATAAAAATAATAGTAAAACTCTAAACAAGGACTAAAAAACGATACTCAACATTTTTCTTACCAAGAACTAAAAAGTGAGACATGAGTGATTTTTACCAGTTTATAGTAATCACCATTTTCTTTCCAATAAACTATTAGTTTGCAAGAAAACTTGAGTTATGAGAAGACTCGAAACAAAAAAAAACGAGAAGTATAATGAAAAATCAAATTGAAGGGATAAAAAACAATAGCAAAAACAAGGACTACAAAATCACACTCAACCCCTCCAAACATATTCACAAACAATAAAATTGAATGCAAACTAATCACTATTCAATATTATTATTTAAACGATACAATGAGGGTTGGGGCGGACTGAGTCAACACCATTGGAACTACCATTTACTTGCACAAATAATGTAAGGTAATTTACTGAATAGACATGAATCTTCATGTCAATTGTCCAGATACCAGCCAATTTGGTATGGCAAACACCCTTTCCTAGATCCCAATGGTCAAACAACTATTGGGTAACTTCATAATAAGTATAATGTAGAGCGGTGGCTAGCCTAGATCTTGCCAAAAGATTTCCGCTAAGTCCTGTTGTGGTAGAAAACTTACATAAAATGAGTATTTAGTAGCATATTAACCTCCATGTGTGGTAGTTATGCTGAGAGGAACCAACATGAAAATAAGCAACCACATCAATATATAAGTTCGCAGTAAACATATGATGAGCCCATACTAATCATGGCAAAACCAAGCCTAGAAACTTGAAGACTACTTTTTCCAAAATTCATGATATACAAAATTTCACAAATATCACCTTTATCAGATGAATGAACATAGCCAGCTTTTCCAATTAAATTTCTAAGCTAAATAGTTAAAAAAAGATCTCATTGTCCACCTTAAACAAAATTTATATGGTGGGACAATGTCAGAAATAGACTAATTTAAAAAAAACGAACAAGCAAAACTGATTGATATGGATTCTTGTACCCCGCATTGACTACTCACAATCAGGAACCACAGCTTTACTGATTATATGACCAGCACCAATGACAAGACAGGATGAGGAAGAACACAGAAAAATAAAACTATATAAGTAAAATTATGTTGTCCATAGAAAATCAATGCGGGGGAAAATAAGGTAAAACTATGTAGAACTCGTTCTGCTATAAATTGTTGCCCATGGAAAAGCAACCTGGGGGAAGAACTGTGTCATAAATAAGAAATTATTTGTGGGGGAGAACTACGGTAAAATTATGTAAAATTCATTCAAATTCTAAATTCTAGCATTGGACATGTTTTCTAGCATAGGGTGTCACCGTAATCCAAGTAATCTGGGTGAAACAGGGATTGGACTGAATTGCATAAGGAACGACCCCGACATTGTAAACAGCACACACACATTCCAACTTTATTTGCAAGTTTATCCCAAACTTATAATTGACCATATCATTGAAATGTGATTGTTATTTTATCTATTTCTTCCCTAATTCACAAAAAAAATGGTGCGCATATGTGATTATTTGATCTAAATGTGGGAATGGTCAACCAACTGCCAAGGCTCGGACAATTTTGGCAAAACTTGCAATGATTATACTTTTGTTTATCTTTGCTTTCAGTCTGAATTTTTTCTAGTTTATATATTTTGTCAAATGCATTTACACTCGAAAAGAACATGCAATTTTTTTTTGGATTAAATATGAAAAGGTGTGGTTCATCCTTCTCTTCTTCTTCTGGTATGTTTCGGCAATATTCTTTTATACCCATTTCCATTACAATATTTGCACTCATAAAGACTCGTGAAATCACTCTCATATATTTCAATCAATAAAATGACATGAACAAATGGAAAGCATCTAGGGCCTACAAGTTCTGATTTTCTAAATATTTACAAGTCCAAATACATTTACAATATTGAAAAACTCTTGCTTCAAATATCCCTCAAAGGATGTAAAAATCCTTTTGACTTCTATAAAATTAGTCCATATTAATATTTATTAATACTGCCGAAGGCAGTTAAAGGTAGTTTATACAATAGGGTTCACATTTGTTTAACCAATTGTTATTATTTGTACTTTTAAACCAATCAAGGATTGTTATTATTTTTATTAAAAAATACAATTTTCATATTAATAAACATTATTAAACCTGCATATTTTTTAATAAAATAATTATAAAAAGTATTTATCTTCAATTTGACTGGCCTATAATTTAAGATGTTATTACAGCTTTTAGCACTTTCAAATAAAACACGATGTCATAACATTTATTATAAATAAATACAAACATGTGGATATTATTTCTAAAGTAATTAAGAACACAAAATCCCGCGTAAAATGAACAATACAAATCTTTATGAACTAAGAAATTTCGAGTATTTTTATACCTTTGTTAAACTTGGAAGGAAAATTTTGGTCTTTACAACTTAAATAAGGAAGACTATGCTATAAACCTAGTGGCCTTTTTATGGTCAATAGATTTTTACAATGTACATTATTTAGAGCTTTCATGTCACGTTGTTTAAGTTAAATGGAGGCACACAGGTGTATAGCTCATGTATATTAATAGTTTAAATTTTGGTGTATAATTTTATTTATTTTCTTATACAAAACCAAGGGTTTCTAAATAGATTAAATTTTGATGTATAAATGTGAATTAAGCTTGAATTTATGTTTTTGGGTCTTATTTCTTACCTTTTGTTATGATTGACATGTATTAAAAGTGCAAATCCATTGAAAAATTGCTCACAATGCAACAAGAAATATTTGAGAAATCTAATGAGTCTCAGAACAAATTATGACAACTCGAAAATTTTAAACCTATAATGTTGTTCATGAGAGGAACACAAATAAAACCAGAATGCAGTTGCAGTAAAGTAATTGTAAACATATTAAGAGAGGAGCATGTCAAAATTGGAACATTCAACATCCCAACTAATGAAATTGTGTAAGATAGTTTACAGAAATTTTATAACGACATCAATGTTTTTTTCACCTTATATTGCAATGATAAGATGTTTGGAAGTCCCGAGATAATCATTCAAATGCATCATAGCGGGCAATTAAAACAAACATTTTTTGAAAATGCATTAAATCTAACAAATGTTTCTTTTAATTATTCATTATGATGTATTAGAATAATCATCTCAAGACCTCCAAACATCTTACCGTTGCAATATAAATGGAAAAAAACATTGATATCGTTTCACAACTTCTTTAACTCATCTTGCACAATTTTATTAGTTAGAATGTCAAAATGTTCTAAATTTGACATGTTCCTATGTTAATATGTTTACAATCACATTACTGAAACCGCATCTTGACTTCATAGGTGTTTCTCTCATAAACACTATTATAAGTTTAGAGCATATAATCTCAATGAGGACAAAATCTCAAAAATAAAATCTCAAAAACATAAATTCAAACTTAATTCACATTCATACACCAAAATTTAATTTATTTAAAAACCATCGATTTTGTACAAGAAAATAAGAAAAATTATACACAAAAATTAAAGTTATTAAATGTTCCCCCATCTAACCTAAGCACCGCCACAAAAAAACTCTAAATAACGTACATTGTAAAATTCTACTGACCACGAAAAGGTGACTAGGTTTATAGCATTTCTTATTTAAGTTGTAAAACCATAATTTTCCCATCAAATTTGGCAAAGGTATAAAAATGGTGAAACTACAAAACATTTTTTACTAATATAGTTTGTTTATTTTAAGCTTTAAAAATACTTGAAATTTCTCAGTTTATAAAGATTTGCATTATTCATTCTACGCGTGATTTTGTGCTCCTAATTACTTGAGAAATAACATCCACACATGCTTATATTTATTTATAATAAATGCTATGATATCATGTGCTTCTACACCCACGCTTTCAGCCATAAATCACTAGGGAAACCAAGCATATTTGTTCCTATTAATGTATGGGTTCCTCATTTTGGTCCTGGCCCGAAGATAAAGGGGTTGTGCATAGATACATCAAAACAAAAACAATAATCCATAGTGCATGTGTGTGTATTTTGACTCTTAAACTCATTGCACATACTCCTATCAATATAATTATATATTTGCACATACTCCTAAATTTATGCATACATTTACATAGATTTTACATGATGCAGTTGCTTATTATTATCATTATTTACTATTCAAACAGGCATATCATTATGTTAATAACACTTAGTGTTATTGCTACTAATTCGCCAAAAGTCGTCTTCTTTGAAGAATCCTTTGCTAGAAAGTGTCAAACTCCGGTGACATTTTCCAGCTTACCTTTTCCGACTGAGTCGTGGCCTGTCAATCTGGAAGCTAATTACCGCAGAATCAACCCACCCTCCCAACAGGCTACTCCACAGTCCCATCTGCCAACTATACTACGTAGGCAACACACAATGCATAAATACACTAAACTTTATGTGGATATTTAGTACAGCAATCTACAGGGGACATATAGCCGCTATTATGCATATCTACTCACCGACTCTAGAACTGTCCCTGCCATAACTGATAGTAGTTGAAACAATAGAGGCTCTACTGTATAGCTGATTTAAAATATCTGCTTTGTTGTAGCTTTTGCCCTCTCACACGACTGCTAAAAATATCTCTCTACCTATTAATACACCATTGGGTTTTTAACTTTCCATCCTGCAACACGTCCACCGAATTGGTTTTCCCAACACCTGCTCAGAAATATAAGAGGTTTGCATGATTGTTATATGCTTTTTTAAATAAATTACATTATTGTTGCATAATGTTGCTATGCCATGGAGACCTTTTTACCCTACTCACTTTTTTTAATTAAGTTTTTATCTGATTCTGACTGAGTCTGGCATGAAAATTGATTCACTGGCTCTGAGAACAAAGAAGGGCAGTGATTGTTTTGCGAGTACATGCGTTGATGGTGTAATGCTTCTTGGGCATGCAGGATTCCTCAGCCACCACGTACACAGTCAAGTCCACAATAACATCACGACTTCTTTTCCCTTTGAGACGGATGGCACCCTGTGCAACCACCATATTTGACAGACGTTAACATTGCACACAGTCCTCTTTTCCATTAACCCTCTGTCACCTCTCCATTTTCCGGCAATTCTAATTTTAAATTTTGAATAGGCTCCACCAAGGGGGCTTCATGTGGAATATACGTGAAATCCACCACCTATCTCAAAGCTAGAGCTGCGAGTGGCCTCATTCCTCCTATTTCGTCCACATCTGCCAGAGCCAGAGGCGCACCCTTATTGGTTACCTATCTTGTACGCTTCACCTGTCCCATATACTACAGGCTAAGTTACCGAAACGTTTTGGATACGGGAGCGGGAGCGGGGTATCCGATACACGGAAACGGCAAATTTTTTTTTGACCCCGGATACGGCGTAGGATACGGCAGTACAAAAACTATATAAAAATTAAAAAATATATAAATTTCAGCCTTCTAAATAGGAATTTAATTATTAACCACATATTATGCATATGAAAGACAAGTTATAAGCTAAATAAGTGAATAACCACAACAAACAAGCTAGGATACCGATAAAACTTAGAAACTTAAAAGTTTAAAAGTTAAATTAAAATTTAAAATACTTAAATCAAACACAATGTGAATGTCATGAATCTCATGATATATTAAATTCAATCATAGATCAATATTCAAAGCTCAAACTATCTTTCATTGTCAATATTCATCATATTCCTCTTCATCAAGAGGATCAAAACCAGCTACATCATCATCATTATGTGGTTCATTAGAACCACATGGGCTCGAACCACTCGCACTAGGGCCACTGCCAGTTGCACCCCCTTGTGCATGTAGGTCTCGTGGTGCCACAGAACCCGTCTCATCATCATATGCTCCATGGTGGGAAATGGAAGCATCCAAGTCAACTATCTCTGGATCAATGTCCCAATGTTTTGTTGACCCTTCCTTGTACTTTGGCTGCTTGTGGGATAAAAGGCGCAAGTTGGAATGTATGTATACCAAATCTTCAGCCCTTTTAGCCCCCAATCTGTTGCGCTTCTGTGAGTGGATGAAATTATACGTACTCCAGTTGCGCTCAGAGGAAGATGAACTTGCAACCTATTAAGGCAACCCAAACTTCAAAGTCAATGCAAAGTTCAACTTCAGATTTAAACACTCAAACTTAAATTTTAAAAAACTAAAAGAAAAGAGAATAAAAAAATTAAAAACTTACCTGTGCTAAGACCTTGATTGCCAGAGGTTGCAAGTAAGCCGATGAAGTACCATGGAGGTACCACCACATATGTGCATCCATCTTGTATTTGCTCCGAAGAGCGAGAAGGCTATGACCCGTTTCTGCTATGAAATTGCCAAACTCTACCATAACCTGGTCTTGGGCCTCAAGATCAGGGAAGAGCCTAGCTAATGCCACCATATATCCCTCACTGACTTCCGCATCCCTGTATGGTGCTACCCTCCCTGGCAAGGAAAGGATCTCTGTGCTATAAAATCTAGGAGTCAATGCAAAAGCTAGTAGATGTAATGGGGTGGTCATTTTGTTCCACCGCTCAATGAGGATTGACTTCACTTGTTTGAAAAATATTTCCTCGGGATCTTGTTCTTTTGCATTTATGACGGCTTTTATCTTCTCAATCATTGAGTCGATGCCGTCATATATCTCTCCTAGACATGGTTGATCCGTGTCAGTAAACCGGATCATGCTCATAATGGGCCTCCGTAAATCTCAACAGATAACCCACTCTATCCCACCAAGAGTCCTCTAAGATCAAGTTCTTCACTTTTTGAGCCCCTTCAGTGTTTGATTGCCTCCATACAGACCAAAGATTGGATGTTACCATCCTCATGAGTGCCTCTCGCACCTTCACTAGTCGTCTCAAGACGATTGTGTGTGATGCAAACCTAGTCTCAGCAACCTAATAAGAACGAGGAACAAAAATTAAAAATAAAATTTAAATTATGAAATTGAAAGCTAAAAGAATATTAAAAAACTTATATTAAATATTAAATTAAAAAGAAAGACATAAATAAAGCTTGTCCTTACCTTCAGTAGCTCCAACTGCGAGAATGATCTAAAAATGCCCTGTAACATGTGGTGGTTGGTGACAAACATTTGGATTTCTTCAGCTTCTGCATACACTTGCCGGATCCACTCTATTTTGTTTGCCATTTTCTTTAGCATTAAATTCAATGAATGCACAGCACAAGGTGTCCAAAAAATATGCCCATACCGTGCCTCAACTAACATCCCTGCAGCTTTGCAATTTTTGGCATTGTCCGTTATCACTTGGACAACATTTTCAGGCCCCACTGCCTCAATGGACTCAAAGAGAATGTTGGCTATGAATTGGGCATCCTTCACTTGCCCCTCACAATCAACCGCTTTCAAAAACATTGCCCCCTTAGGGCATACTGCAATCACATTGATTAAAGGGCGGTTTCTTGTATCTTTCCATCCATCAGAAACAATGGACACACCAGTTTTGGTCCATGAGTCCCTAATTGGTTGCAAGGAGGTTTCCACATATTTTTTTTGTCTTTCCAAAAGGGTGGTGCGGATCTTCTCAAATCATGGTGGTTTATACCCTTTTGGTGCCTCATTGATGGCTTTCACCATCTCATGCCAATAAGGTGATCTCACAACATTAAAAGAAAGACCATTAGCATATACACACCTTGCAATGCATTCATCTGCAATCTCTCTGTACTCATTCTGAAAGGCCTTTTCCAATGGCCCTTTTGTCTTACTTTTCTTTCGTGCAAGGGAAACATCCTCATTTGTGGAGATAGGAGCCACAAATGGATGTGGCATGGCCACAATTGGGGATCCACTAGGTGATGGAGCAACTGAAGGCCTTGCTGAACGAGATGAACCTCCTCTTTTTGCCAATGGATGACCCGCTCTCAGAGCCACTCTAGCCTCTGCAGCCTCCTGCTCTTTGATAAATGCCAAAACATTTTCTCTTGGCACCCCAGCATTATTCCTCCCCCTACATAATCTTATACCATTACCCGTTATGGCACACAAATGGCTTTTCACCCTACTGTAAGAGCCTTTGAATATTCCATCTCACTCATTGCATTTCCATTCAAAACATCCACCACCTACAAGTTGTTGAACTATTGTTACGTGCCTCCATAACGGTGAATTTGGGTCAAAGTCTTTGGCCAAAGATTGCCCAGAAGAAGCAGAACTTGTTGCCATTGTAGAAATACCTACAAGGTTTAAAAAACAAATTAAGCAAAGAAAACAATGGCATGCAATTGCATTGTGATTGAACAATAAAAATTAAAATTAAATGGAAAGAGCAAAATAAAAATGAACAAAAAATGTAATGTGTGAAAGATTAAAAAAAAAATAAAAAAATAGAGGAACAAGGCTAGAAATTAAAAAAAACTTACCTTCACTTAGTAAACCACAAATCAAATCCTTCACAAATCCTCCTTTGCAGCTCCTCACACTCCTCCAAGCTTAGCAATAGCTCCTCACACTCCTCAAAACCCTAGACAAGCACAATGCAATTTTGGAGAGCCACAATGTGAGTTTGTTTGCTTTATGTTATGTTTGTGTGTTGTTCTTTTGTTTTATTGTTTAGATGTAGCTTTTAGGTTTTAGATTAGAAGAATTTATTATTTTTTATTGATTTGCGAGTTTAAAAAAGTGGAAAAAATTTAAAAAAAAAATTAAAACGCGTGTTTTTGCACGCGGGAGCGGCCAGGGAGCGGCCCGGCACTGTGGAAACAGCCGGGTACGGCGCAGGCCGTACCCGGCCGTTTCCACAGTGCCAGGCCGCTCCCGCGCATGCTCCCGCTCCCGCTCCCGAACGCTCCCGCTCCCGCTCCAGGCCCCAAAACCGGCGTATCCGGTAACATAGACTACAGGAGTTGAGCATATTACAGCCGCGTCCGCCACAAATAGAGGAGTGAGGGAGCTAAACGAGCCTTCGTCAACAGCCAAATCTCAAGCAGAGGGAGGGGTCAAGCAGTTAGGGGCTGTGGTATTGTCCATTTTTTCCTTAGCCGTCGAGACAGGGTAGTCCAAGAATACCGCTACCAGATCCAAGGACCCCGAATTCACCTCGACTAAGTCCTTCCTTCCATTCATATTATTGATCAAATGAGAGTGGCCTCGGTGGATCCCTCTAACAACCCTGTGACTTTGGAGGAGACCAGCGGAGATGAAGATGTTATGTCTCCCATGGATAAGCTAGAAGATTCAATGCTTATCCTTTTATCAAAAATCATTGTCTACATGCTCCACAGACTCTAATGGCTGGTTCAGTGGGTATACAACAGCAGCAGGAGCATATTTCAAGGAATGGGAATCAGAAAAGAACAACCGCGCAGTCCATTTCTGAGAGAGATGATGTGTTATACAAAGATGATATGTTTGAGGAGGAAGTTGGGGTGTGGGCACGCATATGCCTGCCACGCATATACCTGCTTTTATTCTTTCACGCTAGCCCACGTGTGTTGTTGAGTCCCGCATCTCCCTCAGTCCACAACACGTTCAAACTAGGTGTGATTATCAAGGTTAGCACCCTAGCATCATCTTCCTGCTGCCTACCACGATTCCATTTGCAAAATTATCATCACCATCCGCTAATATTTGTTTACATATTTGTTGATTGGTGCATCTAAAATTTAGCCAATTAGTGAAATAAATGGTCAATAATTATTTTAGGAAATAAGGCTTTGCATCACGTTCTTGGTCCTACAACAACCAAAGGAAAGTTACTTAGTAGCTACAAAGAAGAACCCCTGTTGTTGTTCGTGTATTCCCTCGATACAGTGATGTCCCTGCCCCAGATGCAATACACTATGAGGATTTTTGTTGGACAGAGCTTCTGCTTTATAAACCCTTTTGACATATCCAAACAGACATTGGCATCTCTACATCTGAAATAACTAACCAATGGGGAAAATTGAAAAACTCCTACGTCCCTTTACATGCTCATAGAGCCACTACTCTAGATGAAACTGCAACTGGAACTAGTGATGACAATAACTCACAGGGATCTAATCCTCTGCATGCAGAACTATTTGAATGGGAGCATATAGCACGCATGCACCCAACACTCAATACAATAATTGATGATGTAGACATGATAGGCCTTCGTGACTTTGACATTAACCACAATTGGAAGGTACATTCCATCCCTACTGCCTTACAAAAAAGTGCACCTAAATTCATTGACCTTGCCCGCACTGAAAATTCACTACCATTTGTTTCTCCACCTACCCAATTAGACGCTCTCCAACTATCATCAAAACAACACCTTGCATACTCAATTGTACTTTCCCATGCAACTCAACAAGGGAAACACCCACCATTGAAGATGATCATTCAGGGAACCACTGGTATAGGAAAATCATACCTCATACAACGCATAGGAAATGGGCTTGAAAATATGACTGGCAAATTTAAATCTTCCCTCCTTGTACTAGCCCCAACAGGCATTGCTGCATTCAATATAAAATCATCTACTATACATTCTTCCCTCCGAATACCCATTTCAGACATGAAACCTCTTGAAGGCCAAGCCCTAGCAATCTTCCAAGAGCGTATGAGTGCCATACATTACATACTCATAGATGAAATGAGCTTTATAGGTCCTACAATGTTACACAACATCAACAAAAGACTTCGTGAGGCATTCCCCCAACATAGTAACCACACATTCGGCAACTGTTCAATGATTTTGGTGGGTGACTTAGGCCAGCTCCCTCCGGTCAAGGATGTACCATTATATGCAGGCAACAAAATAAGCAGCTCCCTTTGGCATGCTTTTGATACAGTGATCACCTTGGACACAAACTTTAGGCAACAAGGATTAAACCCGACACAACTTGAATTCAGAGAAATGTTGACCAACATCATAAATGTAGAAGCAACCGTTAAGGATTGGTCTCTTCTCATATCACGTACAAAGTCGTGCATGTCTACCTCAGAGCAATCCATCTTCACGACTGAGAAGCACCTATTTGCAACAATAAACAAATGCTAAAATCCTTACACGTACCAATTGTAATGAGCATCGCAGAAGAAAGCAAACATAACTCTGACTCAAACATCAACGACACTCAACTGGACCCAGTAGTTTTCCCATGCACTGGACAAGAGGTCGTGTTGACATCTAACTGATGGGTTAGCTCAGGATTGGTTAATGGTGCACTAGGGCAAGTGATAGATGTCGTGTACAATCCAAAAACACAACCAACAGACTTGCCATCCTTTGTTGTTGTCAACTTCAAACACTACCAAGGCCCCCCATGGGACATACTCAACCCAACCCACTTGCCCCTACCTCCTGTCGCACGTGGAAATCGTTCCCAAATCCCACTAAAAATGTCTTGGGGCCTCACCATCCACAAATCACAAAGCCTAACTCTTGACAAGGCCACAATAGACATCGGAAATGTTGACCGTCAAGGACTAACATTCACGGCAATGTCAAGAGTTCGTGCCATCAAAGATCTACAAATCCTACCAACTTTTACGTTTGAACGCTATGCAAGAATGAGATATACAAAGAATGTAAAAGCACACAAGGAAGAGGAGCAAAGACTTTGTAACACACAACTGTCTCATCATGTACAACGCATGTGCACATTCCTACCTACATCATATACCCACAATAGTGTGCCCAGATCTTGGTTCCAACCTACATATGTAAGTAAAGTGTTGCACATATATATACACAAAACCCACTTGTAATGCAATACAAATACAAGTCACCTTCACTTTGCATCCAAACCATATTATATACAAAAAAATTCAATCCATATCCGGCGTAACTTGCAACTCGTTTGCAATTGCTAGTAAGTATGATGTAGAGCCTTGTCTAGCTTAGATCTTGCCAAAATATTTTCGCTAAGTCCTGTCATGATAGAAATCCTACAAAAAAAATGGGTAATTAGTTATGTATTAATCGTCCTGTGTGATAGAAATCCGCCTGAAATTTCGATTCCAATGGGAATGGCTATGCTTAGGGGGACCACTATGAAAGAAAGAAACAGCATCAATATCTAGACTCGTTGTAAACATATGATGAGCCCGTACTAATCAAGGCAAAACCATTCCTGGATACTTAAAGGCTACTTTTTCCAAATGAGCCAGTATTTATGGGATATTAGATGAATCAACATAGCCAACTTTTCCTTTTAAATTTCTAAGCTAAATAGTTTTTAAAAAAGTCTCACTGTTCACCTCAATCAAACAAAACCTATATGGTGGGACAATGTAGAAACAGACTTCTTTAAAAAAAGAACAAGCAAAACTGATTTATATGGATTCTTCTAGCCCGCGTTGACCACTCACAATCAGAAACCACACCAATATGACCAGCACCAATGACAAGACAGGGTGAGGAAGAACACAGAAAAAATAAAACTATGTAAGTAAAATTTTGTTGTCCATAAAATAATCAATGTGGGGCCAAATAAGGCAAAATTATGTAGAACTCATTCTACTATGAACTGCTGCCCATGAGAAATCAACCAGGGGGGAGAACTATCATAAATAAGAGTTTATTTGAGGAAGGGGAGAGAAAGAAAATGTCAAATTGAGGGCAAAACCAATGTCAAAAATTAAGTAAAATTCATGCCACTATAAACTGCTGCTCTTGAGAAATCAACTGAGGGAAAAAAGCAAAACACCTGTCTAGGCCATATTAATAGCACCTTCCCATATGAAAGAAAATTATTAGCCAGGCAGAACGCCATCGCAAAAGAATTACCAAAATACACAAAAAATAACTCTGCAGTTTGTATCCATATTACCAGCATAAAATGCATGAACAAGATAATTAATTAAACATGTCCAAATTCATACAAGAAAACAGATACTTCTTGGACACCCTAAGCAAAAACAGAGAATTTTTCTTAAGCCAAACAATTACTAGCTGGGGAGATAGTTCTGGAAATGATAAGAACTTGCTAGTAGTAGTAGCCTCGTGATGTTGAGATTTTACTTTAACAGACTTCTCTCACTTAGTATTTAACATTTAAAAGACATGGGAAAGTGTATTAGCCTTTTCTTCCATGTATACATTAACTTGTTTTCTGAATTGAGAGCTACATCGCAGATTTTTTATTAACTGTAGTTCTGTGTTTATTATTTTTTTACCAGTATAAATTTAAAGATTGAGTCACACATGTTCCACAAATAAGTAAAACTCCGATTTTATATTTGGCACCCAAGGAAATCAATCTGACTGTGGCTCCCTCAAAAAGTGTTTCACAAGTTCAGAGAAGTAAACTTGCATGGAAGCGTGTGTTTGGATATAGATCTGTATAATTTTATTTTTTATGTTTTTTTCAGCTGGTGAAAATCAAGGTTCAAACACAAGTGGAGAAAATAGAATGGACGTGTCCATTGCCAGGATGATCCATGCTTACTAGGATGCTTGAGTTCAAATTCTATCATTGGACATGTTTTCTAGCACAAGGTGTCACCGTAATCCAAGTGATCTAAGTGAAACAGGGATTGGACTGAATTTCAGGAGAAATAACCCCAACAATGTAAACAGCACAAACATTCCAAACTTATGATTGGCCATATAACTAAAATGTGATTGTTATTTGATCTACTTCTTTCCTAATTCAAAAACAATGGTGCACATATGTTGTTATTTGATCTAAATGTGGGAATGGTCAACCAGCTGCCAAGGCTTGGGCAACTTTGATAAAACTTGCAATGAATATAATGCTATTTATAAGTATCTTCGCTTTCAATCTGATTTATTTCTGGTTTATTTATTTTCTCAGATTCATTTACACTCGAAAAGAACATTGCGATTTTTTTAGATTAAATATCAAAGGATGTGGTTCATTCTTCTCTTTTTATTCTAGTACGTTTCTTCAATATTCTTTTAGACCGTAATTACGTAAGTCTTGGGGACGGGGGAGAGGGAGACGGAGGGACAGGGTTTTCAAGACCGGAAAAAGTTTCCAAATTCTGGGGATAGGTAGGGGACAACTAATAAAATAATATATAAAATATTAATATTTGAATTTTATTCAATAAAATTTAAGGATTTAAACTCTATTTAGGTATTTTCAAGATTATAATTTGATGTTCTTCATAAAAATAACAGCTTTTTAAAAGTAAAAACATCATGATTTTTTTGAAAGATTTAAAAAAAGGGGATGTTCCCTCCAAGTTCCCAAGTCCCCAAAACATTCGGGATATCTAAGACGTCACCAAAATCTAGGAGACACATCCCTGCGTTACACTGTTTTAGACCTGATTCCATTATAATCTTTACACTCATTATCACTCATGAAATCATTCTCATAATCTAAATGGTAAAATATATTTCAATCAATAAAATGACCTGAACAAATGGAAAGCATCTAATGCCTACAAGCTCTGATTTTCTAAATATTTACACGTCCAAATACATTTAAAATATTGAAAAACTCTCGCTTCAATTATCCCTCATAGGAAGTAAAAATCCTTTGACTTCTAGAAAGTTAGTACATATGAATATTTATTTTATTAGTGATGAATGATTGTGCTTCTACAGCCACGCTTTCAGTCATAAATCAATAGGCAAACCAAGCATGTTTGTTCCTATTAATGTATGGGTTCCCCGTTTTGGGCCTGGCCCGGAGATACAAGAGGCTGTGCATAGTTATTTTAAAACACAAACAATAATCCACACAGCATGTGTGTATTGAGATTCCTGAACTTATTGCACATACTCCTATCAATTTAACTGTACATCTGCATATATCTTGCAATAGGATACTAGGTTATTAGTACCACTGAGATCCAATTCACAGACCATCAAAGTGGAGAAAATATAATAATGCCCTGTTTATTAAATGATTGTTTCGGAACCAGAGTCTCTGATATAGAAACCCAAAAGCACATAGAAAAGAAAAACCCAAAAACTCGAAGTGCATTAAAAACACTAACATAAGTGAAAACTACCAACCTCTCAGCACAGGGATCAATGTTGGTCCTCGATTGTAAGGAAGTCATTCGATGATCTCTAAACTAAACACCGAATGAATAAACCGAGCCAAGGAATTCCGTAGATTATAAATATCTTTAAAAATCCTTTGTATTCCCCTGTCACACAACATTAAGAAACCATTAATCAAACAACAGATAAATACCCGACCATCATTTGAGGGTTTGATTTATTTACCAAGTATAAATAGGAAAAAGATTTCACAAAGACAAGGCTTACCTACAGTCTCCTCTTTGAATAATTGCTCAAGTCTGGCTTCTGCCATAAATTCCCTACACAGCAAAGGAAGCCATATGTACAGAGACACATATACATTGAATCCTACCCACCAACATATACACAAAAACATATACAACACTAGAAACACTACAGGAGGGTACGCAGCTAAAATGCAGACTATGAAGCAACGACAGGCAGAGGACAGAATGAATTTCTGTTTATTTATTCATTTACTTGGATTTAAGTCTTTCGAGAGAGGTTTTCCTGACGTACGAAAAAGTGCAGAGCTTTTTTCCCCAAAAAAAGCATTTCCCATCGCTATCTCCGTATTCGAGTTTTAAAACTTAGGCCAAACTAACGGGCAAATTTGTTTCTGGTAAATTTTATCAACGTAGTTACGCTATAATACTTTTAACATAATCTTCCAATGGAATGGTCACTAAAACAATTTACTTACTTCCATTTAGTTAAATACCATGTGAAATTTGATATATTAACTAGCAATCGCATGAGAAGTGTGTGCTGGAAACGCCGAAGGAGATGTAATGGAAAGACAAATTCGGAGGGAGTAAAAATTTGAGGGAGGAGGATGTGCATTGAAGAAGGGTGGTAAGGAAGGAGAAGTCTAAGGGTGGGGAAAATACTAGGGGGGAGGAAATAAAAACTCTTCTTTCATACGGCCATGCACACATGAAACACATGTCATTTGTGTCAATCATTTGAAGGAGAAAGGGGTGAGGTGTGTAGGTCATCGACATAACGTAATCTAGAGATATCTCAAAAAGCAAGACATGGTTGATGAATACTTTGAAGGCAAATTTGCATATGTTTAAATCACTAACTTCACATATGTTAGATCATGAATTATACATTTAGGGTAACCTTATATTCTTGATTTCATGAACATGTTAATAGCC
This sequence comes from Taxus chinensis, assembly GCA_019776745.2. NCBI lineage: Eukaryota > Viridiplantae > Streptophyta > Pinopsida > Cupressales > Taxaceae > Taxus > Taxus chinensis. Next base: position 207,038,657 of record CM034155.1, read on the forward strand.
AATATGAGTGATTGAAAGGTGGCTTTGTTTTTATTATTTTACAGTGAAAAGCATGTTACAAAACAAAAGATTGGCCCCTAGGGAGTATCCACCGATAGTGCTCACAACAACATCTACAAAATCTTCTTTCCATTAAGCGTCAATGTTTTCCTATGTCTTGCTCTAAACTCCTATTATGACCCAATTGGGAGGATGGTGGTGAAGGTATAAAAAGGGTGAAATGGAGTCATGAAACAAAAATACATGAGATTGAGATACTATTTTACAAAATAGTTGGAAGACATCAATAAAATGCACATGATGTTGTGAATGAGCACACCAACATAGCCACAATAAATCATGAATGCTTGTACAATGCACAAGCCTAGTAGAGGAGACAACATAATCTCTAAATGTGTAACCCAATTCCAAAATTGAGGTCTTCAAACTTATACTATTTGTTAATAGACAACATAGCGTAAAAATCCAACCGGTATTGTCATTGAAATTGTGGGTTTGTAGGAGCTTGACTCGGCTACCCTACCCGGATTATATACCATGTTTTCACTTGTGCTTACCTTTTTCTTTGCTTACCTTCCATGCTTACATTATTCAAATGCATAAAAATGTGATTGCAGTTATCTCGAAAAGTTACAAATTCAATAAAAAGTAGGGATTTTCAAATTGGCGGTGATTAAGACATGTTTATTATTAAACAAAGACATAATGATTTAATTGTAGATATTAAAAAAAAATCAATGTTCAACAAACATTGCATTAAATAGATGGTGCAATTCCTAATTATAGTGAATAATTAACTTACCTTTTCTTGCATACCACATTAGAGCAGAACATTTTTTTTTGGCATGAAAGCCTTGTTGAGTAAGCTTAAGACATCATAATGCATTATTTTATTAATTAAAGAAAAATACCCAAAGCAAGGAAATTGCATTGTTTTTTTAAAGGCTTTTGGGTATGTAGGCCAACATCAACAATAATACACTATGGTGGGTCCATCCATTGTAATGTTTTTGGCAACAAGAGATGATGTTTGAACTTGTACAATACAACAAATTGTCAATATTTTAGAAAGTTAAATATGAAGTGGTCCATGCAATATCCACAAGATACACTAACTTTGCTAAGTTGATCTAATTATTTTTTAAGTTTTGAGAGGTGGCAGATTGAGATATATGTAGAAAGTCCGATTAAAATATATTGCATATTGAGGAGAAACCAAGGAGAATATTTCTAGGGTGGTGCATATATATGATGAATGAAGTATTGAGTTAATCAAAATACTAACGATCCTAAGAATAATGTTGTATTGCATTTATTTTAAGCCATATATAAGGTTCACCTAATCAGTGGCATTAACTTTTATTTCGGTTCGAGGATGTTGACAACTGGCACTTACACAACTAAAAGGAACGGAAAATTTTGAGAAAACATGGAAAAATGGGCTTCACTTTATTTTAATTTTATTTTCAACGATGTCAAGGTTTTTGCTTGGACAACGTTTAATTCTTAGATGATGAAGACATCACTTGATCATTTCCGTCACTACATCGTCTTAATCATCTTATAATAAACTTAAATATAATGTTATTTTAATAGTTGCTTAACCATATGAATGAACTTTCGAAATCAAAAACATCTAATTTCACAAGACAATTACATAAATAAGCAAGAAAAATGCACACCTACATCGTAACAGAATATGAAAACCTCATGTCTTTATTTTCATTTTAACATTTTCATTCCTACTATTTTTTATTTTAGTTGACCGTTCTCAAACTCATGTTAATAGAGCAAAAAAAATTAATGCAAGGAAAATAAAATTACTTATGTTCTCATGTTCTCAAACCATGTGGCCGCCTGCGGAGATGGTCTGCAATGCAACCACCAGGCCCAGGTTTCGTTTTTGGCAAAGAATGTGGCAAGGTAGCGATGTTCGATTCCCTCTTTAGTGGTAGCTATCATTTCGAATGACTTAGATGAGCATCTTCCCAACATGCAGAATGTCGAGTCTAGCGCAGACGGAAATGCTAATGTGGATAATGGGTGTTCTTCTAAGTCATGAGCAGCAAGGGATGAATCAGATGATAGGAGGTTGCGACGGAACATGTTTTTGAGCACGAGGGCACTAGGACTGGGAGATGAACGGTTCAAATAATTTTAATTGACATCCATGTATAAATCAACCTGTAACTATTGATTTGAACTGTACACTGTCAGAAGCCCCCAGGGGTTTCCCAATGTGAAAAATGTCTTTGGCTTCATAACTTAGTGAAACACCTTCAACATAATCACAAGGTGTGGCATTGTAATATGAGAACATCATTATTGTTCCGATGGGGAATGGAATAATGAGCTTCAACGTGATATAATAGAGGATTCGACATGAATTTGATTCTCAAAACAAGAACTTGATGATACAGTGGAGTTCGATGTTCCACACCTAGTTGATGTCGAAGATGACATAACAACTCGGCGAAGAGCGTCACTGTAAACAGGTATAGGCAAACTCAAAGGAATGTATGGTGTTTCGATTTTGAATTTTAAATTTTTAACTGCCTCTCTCATTGTCGGTCAAGATTTTGGCGCAGGATGCGAACATGATAATCCCACCAATAATAGTTGCTCCATTTCCTATGCTTTAAAATTCCCAATTAATGTTTTGTTAGTTGCATCTAAAAGTGTCCCCTGTCAGTGCACATCCTAAGCCCATTCCTCCAGTCTTTTACCCAAGCTCTGATCCACTGGTCGCTATCTGCAGGAAATTTCCAAGGCCACTACTCCAAAGCTATACACGTTTGACTTTTTACTCATTTTTTTAGTTATTACACGCTATGGTGTTAAATACCCATATGTTAGAGGGTGCTAACAACTAGCACTTACACAACTAAAAGGAACGGAAAATTTTGAGAAAACATGGAAAAATGGGCTTCACTTTTTTTTACTTTTATTTTTAAAGATGTCAAAGTTTTCACTTGGACGATGTTTAATTTTAGATACAATGAAGACGTCACTTGATCATTTATGGCACTACATCGTCTTAACCATAGATGGAAAACTCGCCAAAAACTCGCCAAGTTTTAAAAAACTCGCCATTTTCAAAAAAATAAAACTCGCCGAGTTAACTCGATGAGTTCGTGTTAAATACTCGCCATACGCTGCTTTCACGCGTATACACGCTTTTCACACACAAAAAACGTTGTTTTTACACGGTTTTGGCTCTTTAAAAGGCCCTCTACTCCCTCATTGTCACTCACACAACCATTTGAGCTTGCATTGCTTGTGTTGAGTGGATTTTGGAGCGAATTCGAGGAGAGAATTTGGAGATTTGCATTTGGAGGTAGGTTTTTTTTTTTTAAATTCTTTGAAGTTTTTTCAAATTTTGTGTATATTATTTAGGTTTTATAGATTCCTATTGTGATTCTAAATACATGTAATGTAAAATAAAATGCTTGTAATTTTTTTATACTCATTTGTAGCCAGAGATATGTATTTTTTTTTTAACGCAAATTCATTGTAAATTAGTTAAATTTTATGTATGTGTATTGTAATCGATTCGTTGTGTAATTCTAAATACATGTAATGTAAAATCGAATGCTTGTAATTTTTTTATACTCATTTGCAGCCAAAGGTATGTATATTTTTTTTTACAGCAAATTCATTGTAAATTAGTTAAATTTTATGTATGTGTATTGTAATTGATTCGTTGTGTAATTCTAAATACATGTAATGTAAAATCGAATGCTTGTAATGTATTTTTTTTATTTACGCAAATTTGTTATTCAGGCACGTTTTGTTTTTAAAATTAAATTACGTTTACGTTTTCTAATTTTTTAAATGTGCATTGTGTTGTAGATTAGAGCTTAACAATGGCATCAAGTTCGGCATCTGAATCACTAGTAGGGACCGTTCCTCCGAATACCCGTTCCATAGCATGGAAGTATGCTGTACGTGGAACTTGTGCAGGAGAATTTTTTTGCACTTTCTGTAACAAAAAAATGAATGGAGGCATCAATCGTTTGAAATATCACCTTTCAACTATTGTTTTCCGAGATGTTACGGTTTGCCCCAATGTGTCGAAAGAGGCAAAGCGAGAGATTAGAGCAGAGTTGGCAGAGTTAGAGGAGAAGAAACTAGAGAATGCAAAGCTGAAGTCAACCATAGCACAAGCTATTAGACCTAGGGCTGCAATGGAAGAGGATTTAGACGATGTGACAATAATTGTGGGCTCTACTCGTGGTCCACGCATACGAAGAGGAAGAGCCGGAAGAGGCACATCTTCATCAAGTTCGAGGAAAGGCATAAGGAGTTTTTTTGTGGGAAGGAACACACCTGGAGCACAACCTTCATTGGAAGGTACAGTCTGGAACAAAGATATGCACGAGGAAGTGGATGAAGCTTGTGCAAATTTTTGGTACTACAACCTGCTGTTCAATGTGGCAAAGAGCCCATATTGGGAGTACTTAGTGACAGCGTTGACAGTTGCAAGGAAAGGGTACAAGGCACCCTCTCCAAAATATTTGAGTGGAAAATTACTTGAGGGTGCAAATTGCACAAGAAACAATGGAAAAATTTTGGATGCACCATTCTTTCAGATGGGTGAATGGATGGAAGGAACCGCACCCTTGTTAATTTTTTAGCAGCTTCAAACAGTGAGATGGTGTTTTTAAAATGTATTGATGTCTCTAACATAATAAAAAATGTAGAGAATTTGATGGTGTACAGAATATTGTGCAAGTTGTCATAGACAATGCAACAGCATATGTGGCGACTGGGAGACAACTGCAGGAGAGACATCCATCACTCTTTTAGACTCCTTGTGCAGTTCATTGCATTGACCTTCTTTTGGAGGACATATGCAAAATTGATTGGGTGAGGCCAATTGTAGAAGATGCAAGATCTATAACGAAGTACATATACAATCACCCTTGGGTTCTGAGCTTGATGAGAGTACACACAAAGGGGAAAGAACTTGTTCGAGCCGGTGTCACAAGGTTTGCAACTAACTTCTTGACGTTGCAAAGTATTTTTAGTTTGTTGACACCTTTGAAACAAATGTTTGTGAGTCAAGCATGGCTAGACTCACAATATTCAAAGAAAGCTGACGGAGAGAGGGTTGCAAAGATAGTTTTTGATGATATATTTGCAAAAAGAGCTATAGAGATCATCAAGGTAATTTCAAGCTTCGATTTATATTTCATTCCTTTATTTTAATTTGTTAAATTATAAATATTAAATATATTGTTCTACTTTTCACTTTTTTATTTCATTTCTAATATGTATTGTAACTTGTAAGTTTGCAATCTTACATTTTAATTTGTGTGTAGATGTCAGAGCCGTTGGTGAGAGTTTTGCGTTTGGTTGATAGGGAGCAAAACCCCATGAGGATTGTATATGAGGCCATGGATAGGGCCAAAGAGTCTATCCAAAACTATTACAACGGGGATATCGTCAGATATGGTCCCTTTTGGGAGATTATTGATCAGAGGTGGAACAATCACATCCACCAACCTATTCATGCAGCGAGGTACTACCTCAACCCCAAGTATTTCTACTCTGACAGCTTCACGGATGTGAATAGAGAGGTTATAGAGGGCCTTTCAACATGTATTGAGAGGATGATACCAGATGTTGAGACAAGGGACCTCGTCATTTTAGAGCTGCAGAGTTACAAACATGGTAGGGGGAGACTCTTTTCTTCGGTGCTAGCTATTCGAGGGAGAACCACACAGTCACCAGGTAATAAAAATTAAAATGTTTACCAAGTTACTTATTAGTTACATATTTGATTTTATTAATTAATTATAAATTTTTTATCATCTTATTTGTAGGTTCTTGGTGGGAGGATTGGGGAGGGAATACCCCAAATCTTCAAAAGTTAGCCCTCATAATTCTATCTCAACCTTGTAGCGCTTTTGGATGTGAACGCAACTGGAGTTTGTTTGAGGCCATTCACACGAAGAAGCGCAACAAGTTGACTCAAAAAAGGCTCAACGACTTGGTTTTTGTGTAATACAATCTCTCGCTTCGCACAAAAAAAGTTCAGGCCACATCAAAGGAGCTCATTGATTTGGATGAGATAGATCCATACAATGAGTGGACTAGGAAAGAAGAGGAAAACCCTGCATTCACAACAGATGAGATTGCTTCTTTTGAGAGGGAGGCTATGGAGGGAGAAGCATCAGCAGGACTCTGAGGATATATTGGACTGGATAACATCTTTGGATGTGATCTCCAACATGCTGCAAAGGAGCCACCAACACCACCATCTAGTTCCATGATCGAGCCAAATTCGCAGCCTTCTAGGAGGAGCGTGGAGACGCAGCCTTCTAGGAGGAGTGTGGAGACGCAGCCGAGTGTGGGGACTAGTAGAGGCACTAGACCCTCTCCCCAATTTTTCTCTAGATTGGGGAAGAGGAAAATGCAATTTATTGTATATTGTAACTTGCATAGATATGAAATTTATGATGATATTTTTCAATGTCAATCATCATAAATTCATATTACTTATCAGTCGGTTGTCGTATTCACATGATGATGCGATTTTGTATTGTATTTGTATTCAAATCTAATAGAAAACACTTCTCCAACATTTTATGGGCTCATTTGATACATTTTGTAGCTATGTGTTGCTTAAAATTTATGTTTTTTAAAGAAATTTGAGAATTTTTTAGGTTACCGAGTCAATCATCATAAATTAATATTACTTATATTCCCAAGTATTGGCCGAATATTGGCGAGTTTTTGCCGAGTTTTTTTTTTTGGGTCCGGAGAGTTTTGGGATTTGGCGAGTTTTCCTACTATGGTCTTAACCATCTTGTAATAAACTTAAATATAATGTTATTTTAATAGCCGCTTAACCATATGAATGAACTTTTGAAATCAATAACATCTAATTTCGTAAGACAATTATATAAATAAACAAGGAAAATGAACACCTACATCGTAACAGAATATGAAAGCCTCACTTCCAAGCAAGCGCTCGAGCCACGACCAACTTTTCCTGGCAGTTCTAAGGATGAGTTTAATCATTGTTATGTAGAAGGTACAGTAGACCAAATTGCCCTCGGCTCTAGTGTGCGTTCGGTGTCACAAGCCTGCATCGCCTCGGTCCAGCTAATGCTAGTGAAAATGGATCCAAAGTCGAATAGAAACGGAAACCTGTCAGTAGCAACGAAGGTGAGCATTTGGAGTGTTTGGAACATTTTAAATTGATTTTAATGTGTTCGTCAGTGATTGTGCACATGTGTTGGAGATAAGGCCTTGTTTGCAAAAAATCATCCATTTCGCTGTGCTAGATTCTAGGTAACAAGACATTGCATATAAAATATAATAAAATGTTATTGAAGCATAACACCACGAGTCCACGAGGTTTGTGTCTGGTTGGGACCAAGCCGGCAAGTAAATTCTAACAGGGCGAATGCGCTTCCAACCAAGACTTGACCACTATTTGGCTAGCAAGCCAAATGACAGTGTATAGTGTAAATTCTAACTAGGTTGTCTTCATTTATAATGTCTCCTCATTCAACAAGTTATTGTCTTCTCTTCTTCCTAATCTCATTTTCAAAATCAGTTTATTCAGGTGCAACCCAGTTAAACATTGTAGTTTCTCCAATGTCCGAGGATTCTACAACCCTTCAATATATTATGGAAATACAACAGAAAACACCCCTGCAAAAAGAGAGAGTGGTGTTAGATATCTCTGGAGACTTTCTTTAGCTTTACTGCAACACCCCATATCCTATAATTCCTTCACTTACCTTCCCATTCTTTGTCACACACCCCTCTGTACTTCCTCTGAATCTACCAGCTTTGGCTGCGGAGACTGCTCCAACCTACCGACTGGAACTAAATTATGCAAATACAATACGTGCACCGAAATAGTAACGAATAGAGCAACTGGATTAAATATCTTGCATGCATAACTTTCTCAAGACATTGTGGTGGTGTATCCACAGCACCACCCTAAAACAATACTCATTCCAAATTAAAAGCAAACGTGTTGACAATACGGTTGTTATCCACTGTTAGAAAGATGACCCTATCCCTCACATAAGTTTGCAAAGAGGGGTGATGTGGCAAGTTGTCAATGTGGAAGTTGACCAACTGTTTCCCTCTCTCTCCATTTCGATATCCCTCTGTTTCTCTCTTTCCTTTTTTTGTTCAATGCAACTATTAATTTTTGTGGTTGTGTGGGCCATCACATCGATCAATTTATTAGTTCAGAGGTAATAAATTTCTAATTCAAAATTTTAATTTACCCACCCATCACTTCCGTTTCCCTTATATCTCGATCATAGCTTCATTTTCTCCCCGTTTTGTTGTCAGGTGTTTGGATATGGTCGGTTCACAAAGACAGAAGAGGAGTACAGGTTTTAAAAAAGTACTGCAGGTGCTACCTCCAACATGGAGGAGCGACAAGTCATTGGCTCTTTGTATTCGGCCTCCGTTACCATTGAATCAACCTATTTCTCTCCAACACACATCACATTTCAGGGATGACTCTCTTGTTTTGTTTTCTGTAGTTTCTTTGTTCTATTCTAAAGTTTTTGATATATTTTTTGTGATGATGAAATTCCATTGGTAAGATCTAGAGAACACAACATCATTTGTGATTATCTACCGATCTCAATCAATAACTGCTTTGATAGGCAATATAGCCACCTCCATCGGATTGGGATGTTGGTATTGGAATGTTTTTTAACACAATGATTATAATAAGAAAGTTATATGTTGTTGAATTATTGTAATTGAAGCATCAACCAATGCATTCGAAATTATTCCACAATATTTGATGCAAATCACTTTGAATAACTTTATCAAACTATAGATAGCAAAAATAAAATAAAAAATGAAAGTGTTGGAGGTAACAACGTACTAGGTGTAACAAAAAATTACTTTGACATAGTCCTTATACTCACACCAATAACACATTTCAGTTTTATATAGTATACAACTTATATAAGAATAACATGTTTGATCGTCATTGTTAAAGTTAATAACGTAATATGTTGTTGAATTGATTTGATCAAAACATCAAACATTACATTTGACATTATTCCAAAATAATTGGTGGCATTAAATTTTAACAAATGATTCAAACTATGGTTTACAAAACAAACATTAAAATGCATATAATTTTCGAGGTAACAATGTAGTATGTAGAACAACCTACTTTGATATAAATAATGTATAACAAACTTTTACATCACATTTTTATGAAATATAGTGAAATTATATTTGGTAATAATAATGTATTGGCTCATCATTAGTAGGGGTAGTAATGTAATACATTGTTTAATTGTTCTAATCAAATTAGCAAACAATGCATTGGAGATTATTCCAAAGTAATGTATTGAAATAACTTCGAATATATTTGTCACACTATACATTAGAAAAAACCATTGAAAATGCATGTTTTGGGGGTAACAACGTAGTACATGAACAATAAGTTACTTTTATATAGATCATGTACGCACATAAAACTTTGACATGAGATATTTTGAATTTTTTCGCTACTCCTATAAAAAATGTGTTTGAAAGATTTCTTGAAAATATATCATTTTGAAACATATTTTAAAGTTGTCCATTAAAATTTGCATGCACAACTATTGACTTCTACATATCCAGAAACAATTTTAGTTTCTAATGCAATCTTAATGGCATAAGCTACAACTCTACATAATATTGTTTTATTATTCTTGAATCTTCCCTAACCCTCCTTTTATAGGAAGATGGCTAAAGTAGCAAAAATAATGCGTTAGAAGAATTTTAAAATGAGTTTTTGGGAAGGTAAAATATAATTCAAATGTCCATGTAGAGGGTTTGTAATCAAACACAAACTTAAAATATGTTTGGAGATGTCAAAGATACTTGAGACATACATCAAATCTCAAGGTTGGTTACACTACATTATCTCTTTTTTAGTCATATGGAGGTATTACTTAGTGTAGTTAACTAGTATGACATAACACTCATAATTAGGTGTCACACACGTAGAAAAAATGTAAAATTATGAGAAAATATGAGAATAAAGGGATTTTGCTACTTTTTAATTCTAATCTTTAAGCCATTAAGGTTTTTGATTGGATGGCATTCAATTTCTTAGATAGCCAAGATGAAAACATGAGAATAAAGTTTGAAACTAAAAGATGGGAAATAAATACTTGTATGTCCCACACCTATTTCCATGGCTTATATAAACTGCAATGATTATTGCTACAAAAAAATTATGTCTTCAGCTAACATTCCTAATAGTAATAACTTGTGTCCTTTAAAAATAAGAGGGAATGAGTTTGAAATTATTCAAAAATAATTGAATGAAACAACTTTGACATGTAATTATAGTTTCATAAAAATGAAGTGCAAAACAAACATTAAAAATGCATGTCATCGAGGAATCAATGTATTATGTTGAACACCTAAATTCCTAATAGTTGTGATAAGAGGGAATAGTTTGAAATTATTCATGTGAAACAACTTTGAATAGTTTCATAAAAATGAAGTGCAAAACACTAATGATTTCGAGGAATCAACATTATTGTAGTTTATATAATGTACACATTGTTTTAACATATTTTGTAAGAGTAATGCGTTGAATCATCATTATTAAAGGTAACAACGTAATACGTTGTTGAATTATTTTACTCAAAGTAGGGGGAATGAATTGGAAATTATTAAAAAATAATTGAATGAAAAAACTTTGTATAGATTTATAACAGTTTGCAATGCAAAATAATCATTAAAAATGCATTTTTTTAGGAAACAATGTATCACATTTAATAACCTAGTTTAATATAGATCATGGAGGCACACTAAGATTTGACATTGCAATTTATATAGTAAACTGAGTATATATTTTGTAAGAGTAATGTGTTAGATCATCATTATTAGGGATAACAATGTAATACATTGTTGAATTATTGTACTCAAAGCAGGAGGGAATGAATTGGAAACTATTCAAAAATAACTAAATGAAACAATTTTAAATATATTCATAATGCTATATAGTGAAAAAAAAAACATTAAAAAATGCATGTCATCAATGCAACAACATATTAGGTGGAATAAAAACATAATTGATATAGATCATGAAATCACACTAAGATTTGACATTATATTTTTATATAGTACATTGAGTATTTTTTGTAAGAATAATGTCTTGAATCGTCTTTATTAGGGGTAACAACATAATACATTATTGATTTATTGTACTCAAAATAAGAGGAAATAAATTAGTATTAAAAAATAATTGAATGAAATTAGAAATTATTAAAAAATAATTGAATGAATGAAACAACTTTGAATAGATTCATTCAATTATTTCTTAATAATTTCTAATTTCATTCAATTATTTTTTAATAATTTTTAATCCATTCTCTTCTACTTTGAGTACAATAAATCAACAACGTATTACATTGTTACCCATAATAACAACGATCCAACACATTACTCTTATGGAAGATACTCAGTGTACTATACAAAACTACAATGTTAGATCTTAGTGTGGTTTCATGATCTATATCAAATTAGGCTATTGTTCCACCTAATATGTTGTTGCGTCGATGACATGCATTTTGAATGTTTGTTTTGCACTATATAGTGTTATGAATCTATTCAAAGTTTTTTATTCAATTATTTTTGAATAATTTCCAATTCATTACCTCTTACTTTGAGTATAATAATTGAACAACATATTACGTTCTTACCCCTAATAATGATGATCCAAAATATTACTCTTACAAAACATACTCAATGTACTATATAAACTTCAGTGTGAAATCTTAGTGTTCCTACAGGATCTATATCAAATTAGGTTGTTTTTTCAACGTAATACGTTGTTTCCTCAAAAACATGCATTTTAAATATTTTTTGCACTACATAGTGTTTTAAATCTATTCAAAGTTGTTTCATTCAATTATAATTTAATAATTTTGAATTCATTCCCCCTACTTTGAATACAATAATTCAACAATGTATTGCGTTGTTACCCCTGATAACAATGATCCAACACATTACTCTTACAAAATATGTTTTATGTATCATATAAAACGATAATGTCAAATATTAGTGTCTACATGATTTATATCAAAATATGTTGTTCAACATAATACGTTGTTTCTTCGACAACATACATTTTTTAATTATTGTTTTACACTTCATTGTGTTATGAATCTATTCAAAGTTGTTTCATTTAATTATTTCTTATTAATTTCTAACTCATTCCATTTTACTATTACGGGACGTGGGCTTATTATGTGCCACATATTAGTAAAGAGTTACAAGAATAAGTAGAAAAATTATTACTATTAAGAATAATTATAGCAAGTCTTTCATTATTAGATCTTTAATATACTTAATTAATACATGTAATTAAGTACTTTAATATAGATCGTGTATACATACCAAGATTTAACATTGTAGTTTTATATAGTACACTGACTATATTTTGTAAGAGTGATGTGTCGGACCATCGTTATTAAAGGTAATAACATAATATGTTGTTGAATTGTTGTACTCAAAGTATCACACAATGAATTAGAAATCATTCTAGAATAATTGAATGAAATCAATTTGAATAGAGTCACCACACTATGTATTGTAAAACAAACTTTGAAAATGCATGTTTTTGAGGTAACAACGTAGTGCGTGGACATGAAACTTTGACATCACAGTTTTTAAAAATATAACGAGTATTGTTCATAAGGATAATGTACTATATCATCATTATTAGGGGTAACAACATAATTTGTTCAATTTCTGTAATCAAAGTATCGGGAAATAAATTGGAAATTATTACATAATAATTGAATAATATCCATTTGATTATATTCCTCGCACTATGTATTATAGAATGAATATCGAAAATACAAGTCTTAAAGGTAACGACATACTAGGTGTAATAACATGCTAATTTGACACAACCCATGTACTCACACTAAATTTTGACACTACATTTCAATAAATTATATAGATTCCATAGTTTTTTGTATAATCATTCTCGCATAAAAGGAAACATTGCATATGTTTGAATCCTAAACATTGCATATGTTAGACATGGATAATCTATGTTTAAGGTTCCTTTGATGATGCCATCCATCAATGACCACCAACACAAAATGTTTAACATTTTAGATCATTGTTATTAAGGGTAACAATGCAATACATTGTTGACTTGTTGTACTCTTAAGTATCACACAATGCATTAGGAATTACTCCAAAAAAATTGAATGAAATCAATTTGAATAAATTCATCACACTACGTATTACAAAAAAAACATTGAAAATGCATGTTTTCTAAGTAACAACATAGTATGTGGAGAAAAAATTACTTTGATATAGATCATGTATTCATACGAAACTTTGACATCACACTTTTCAACAATATAATGATTATTGTTAGCAAGAATAATGTGTTGCCTAATAATTATTAGGGGTACCAACGTAGCATGTTGTTGAATTGTTATAATCAAAATATTAAGAAATGAATTGGAAATTATTCCAAAACAATTGACCGAAATCGATTTGATTATATTTCTCACACTATGCAATGTAAAATGAATATCCAAAATACATGTTTAAGAGGCAACAACATGCTAGGTGTAATAACATGTTACTTTGACATGGGAAAATTTTAGTGGTGAATTTTTGTAAACTTGCAAAAATCAAGGATTATGGAAATTCGAATTGGTGAATATTATGTGGTTTACAGCCGACTTATTCACCGAAAAATTCCACCGACATGTCCCTTATACTATTTGTTTCACCTAGATTTTACACATATATAAGAGCTTATGAATGTAATTCACCACCATTTCGAATCATATCATGCACTTATTCGCCGAAGTAAACATAAGAAAATCCACAGTCGCCAACACAGAAATCTGAGTCGTCCAACCACAAGCCATCCAACTCTGAGCCATCCAAACCTTAGTTGTCCAACCCTAACCCGTATAACTCTAAAATTTGAGCCGTCCAACCTCTTAGCCATCCAACTCTGATCCACCCAACACTGATCCATCCAACTCTGATCCGACCAACTTTGATCCGTCCAACCTTGAGCTGTCCAACTCTGATCCATCCAACTCTGATCCATCCAACCTCTAACCATCTAACCCCTAGCTGCCCAACCCTTTTCCATCCAACGGTTAACCCCTAGCCATCCAACCCATTAGCCGTCCAATTGTTATCTATCAAACCTCGAGCCATCCAACCCTTTAGTCGTCCAACCCTGAGCCTTCCGACCCCTAAGGCTTAAGTCGTCCAATAACTTAGACGTCCAACCCCACATTCATGAGCCGTCAAACCACTTAGTGACTCAGTCGTCCAACCCTTTGCCGTTCAACCAATACCATCTAACCTTAAAGTGTCCATTCTCAGAGCCTTTGAACATAAGATTCACCCCTAAGGGCCTAAACAGTAAGAAGTCATGGATACTGGAAATCAAGGCAAGAAGATTACAAATTCAGCCATTTCAAAAAAGGGTGCAAATATTTTACTTGGCTATTTTAGAAAATCACAAAAAACAAAGTTGGTTTATGCATCAACTGAAAATATCGGTATGTGGCACGTGCTATTTACTGGTTATTTAATCTTACAAAATTTAATAATTATGTTTATCATATTGTTCTTGAAACTCTTTGTACTCTGTAAAAATTGAACTATAGATAAAATTAATACTATATGAGTAACAATTTTATAGAATTATATGCAGACATTTCAGAAATACCTTCACTGAATAATCAATTTAAAGATATTGATGATCCATCATATGTTGAGGAAAACATTTTGTTCCTTGATGACTTAGAAGTACAAAAAAATTCAGTAAATTCTCAAAGTACACCAACAAAGGAAGCTTCTACTCCAAGTTCTATTTCCAGGAAAAGGAGATATGAGAATCAAAATATTACCGCTGACAGCTCAGATGCAGAAGTTAAATCCCAAGAAAAAGAAATAAAATGTCAGAAGAAAGAGGGTGAACTGGACAATTGTAAGGAAATTCCAGTTTGAATGGGCTGCAAAATATCTTTTAATTGAACCTGTGTACATTGAAAATTGTAATGTTGTTCCAACACAATGTCGATGCAAAATATGTGGTTGGAAACAGGGGAAGGAGCATACGATGTAGCTCAAACTAAACACAATTGAAAAGAACTATGGAAAAATATACATTTCCCAAAAGTTAAAGGATGGCAGCATAGTCAGAACACATAAATGGTAAGATGTAAAAGATTGTCTACATGTCAAATACACAGAAGAGCATGAAAATGAACAAAAACGCATCAAATATATAAATGAAAAATTTAGGACCATAGTAGCCAGATTGAGCAAAGTTATGGAGGCAGAAATGCAAGCAAAGGGTATTCAGTTGGCTACCGTATTTCATATAATTAAAAGGGGAAAACTAATGTCAGATTTTGGAGAAAATAAAATGTTGTATCAAGTTATTGGTCTACAGAACATTCATCAATCTCATTGGTCAGATACCAGTGGTTGGGAGATTGCAAAATGTCTATCGAAAAGAAGGATCTAAAACTGTGTGTTCAAAAGACAAAGTATATTTCCCTTTCATTAGATGAGGTTACTATAGTCAATAATAATTCATGGATATGTATTCATGTTTTAGAGGTAATATCATACTAGGTGTAATAACATGGTACTTTGACACAGTCTATGTAAACACACCGAAATTTCACATTGTAGTATAATAGAGTATATAGAGGATAATTTTTAATTATTGCACATTGTATAAGAATTATCTGGGTTAACAACATTATACCTTCTTGACATGTAGTAAAAATATCAAGCATTAAACAAAACACTATGAATTAAAGAAACATAGTTTCATGAAGAGATTCTTGTCTTGAGTAAATCAGAAAAATCTTCTTCTACAACTATCAATTGTTGCACTTATCACTCTTTTTGCAAATAATGTTTACATAACATAAATTTTTTTATGTTATTGGATTATCTTATCACTGCAACATCTTAGCTGGAGAGAATTCCTCATAGAAGAATAAAAATTTCTCTTACTCAGGAAGAGGAATGTAAATTATTACATAACAAGGAGATGATATATCCTTTTCAATACCTTACCATTTCCATCCAAAATATTTGTAAATGATATAAGTTAACATAGTAAAAACAACTAAACAATTTCCATCACTTTTGTTGGCTTCTCTTTTTATGAATTGTCACTATCCCAAAGTGCTTGACCTTAAAAAATTACCATATTATGCATATTTGAAACACCAAAATAAATTAACATAAATAAAAAACCAAAGTGATGCCACCAATAAAGGGGAGTAAATACAATAATGTAAATAGGAATTCATATATGTAACATTGAATACATACAATTGCAGATTCCAAATTGACCATGACTATCAATCACACATGAAAGGTGCAATGAAGATGAAAAGGGGATGTATAGAAGAATTAAAACTTGAGGGAGTGAAACATTTCTCTACGAAGAGTGGAGATGAAGAGGGAGTTGAAACATTGCTTTCAAGATTATGATTCCATCTATTTATTATGGTACTCTATATTTTTTTGAGATTTATTAGTTTGGTTCTAGTGGTGTGGTTCATGAATTCAAGAGGGGGAGATGGTATGCTAGCATATCCATCACCAAATTGAAATGAAAATGTAAACATTGGAGCACTCATCTCATGTCTGGGTGCGAGCAGAAAAAGTGACATTTAAAGGATCATTACCATCATCATAATAAAACTATGATTCCCTATTAATTTTTTTCATTAAGAATACGAGTTATGTGAAATAAGGCATGCCCATATCATACAATCTGATTATCTCAGAGAGGTGGGAGCATAGAGTGATGTCAAAGTAGTGTTGCATACAACACAAAAGGGAGATTTGTGCGATCCATATATCTTGGAACAAAAAAATTCACCTAAATGATTGATTCAAAGGTTTATTAGAGAGAGGGGTTAACCGATTAGGATGCCAAATGTGGGGACATGTGTATGATTGAAGATAGACGTGGTTTTGTCCTCACAAATGCCTTAAAATATGTCAAAATGTGGATTTTTCTTGTCGTAATGTAAATCTTCCCAAACCTTTTCTATTTTTTCATCTTGAGTGTAGTTAAAAAACTTGGTGTTTGCAAGATGGAAGACAAGATCTTAGAAGCCATCAATGTATGTTTTATAATTAACCAAAAAAATGACGTATCATATATGTTGATGAAGGAAAGTATTTTTTGACATTTTAGCGTTCTTACTTTGCATGTTTGTTTTCCCTCAAACTATGTTATACATGTGAATTCTCTAAGAAAGTTACCTCAGTTTGTAATCTCTATAACATGAGGGTAACATTGACCTCTTAGTTCATCTCTATAGATAAATTAGAGTTTCTAGACCCAATTTTTTAATCTTCCTACGCTAATAACACCCTTAGATTGAAGCCAACATTTACCATGTTTGCACATATTTTTCCCATCTTCAAAATTTTAGTCACAATATAGACACCAAAAACAAAGGAAAGTGTGTGTGTGGAAATATTGTCACCCTCGTTGTTTAACTTAGGTAGAACAACAATGTCAACCAAGGTGTTACAAGTAACAACCAACTTGTGAACCAAGAGTGGTTATGTGAAGGAGGAAGGTATGTTTATAATGAATGCAAGGTTTTCAATGGGACACTGGTTAATTTTATTATGACTTATAGTCCCAAGATGAATTTATTCTCATGGAATTCCTTAAAATCTTTCAAAAATCCAAAAGTTAAGAAGATTTTATTGACCTGAATAATAATCTCTTTTGTTGTGAAATTGCTCTTCAATTTATGATCCTATGTGGACTCGAGATGTATGAGGGAAGGATATGTATATTTTTAAAATGTTAGAATCATGTTTTACTAATGGTGGTGGATGTTGTGGAGCAAAATAATACTGAAGTCTAGAATTATTTTAATAGTATTTATGTTTATTTTAATAGTATTTATGTTTATTCTAATCTTTGTAGTGTACAAAGGAATGAGACATAGGTTTTAAATACTTGTTATATTTTAGTTTATTTAATCTACATATTAAATGAATACACGAGGACATGTAAAAGGACTATTCAAGGAAGATGGGGATATTAGTGGAAAGTTTGAAATAGAAAGGTGGGAATTGAACTCCCTTCATGTCCCACACATATTCCATAATTTAGATTGTTCCTAGCCATTAAATAATATTTTTTATGTGCTCCACTTTATTGTCTCGATCTCGCACGTAAATCACACTTAAAGGGGCCAAAATACAAAAAGGAGGAAAATCCTATAAGCACACCTTTTAGTTTAAAATTTGAGTATTTGTAGGAAAACAGGTATTACACGAGTAATCATCAATAATTGAACTCCTCCAACAACTTGATGATATACACATAAGATGTATTTTATCCATCGTTTGAAAAAGAGAATTTTACAAATAAAACTATCATAGTCGTACCTTGTAGTGTCCATCAGGGGTTCAATTTGACTGGTCGTTTAGACATGCTTTCAATTATTTTAGCTCGTAAAATACTTAGTAAATATTTTAATTAACTGTCAGACGTAACTTACATATTTTAAATATGACAACCATTTTTTAATATAGATTTACATGTAAAATATACTAATCTATATCAAACTGGTTAAATATATATACGATAATTTTTATAATATTTTATTAATAGTATAAAAATAACACTATTTTATATTTTTGAAGGTTAATATTTGAGAATAACAATAACCTAAAAATTGTTTGCCAGGCATAGGTTGCTGTCAAATTTAACCCTTAGTGTCCGCGTTGAAAACAATTTCTTGTTTTCTCAATTAAAAGTTTAATTCATATAGACTTTGAAATAAAAATAATCTCACCAATAATAATAAACAATAATTTAAAATCTCTAATCCCAGATATTTTAAAAAGTGAAAATGCAAATATAAACATATTACCCACAAAAAAAATATAATAAGAATAATTATGACTGTTAAAAAATAAAATTAAAACAAAACTCAAACCTTTTTAAATTATTCTGGGCATGTTGTAAATTTTTCGGGTCAAATGAGATCCTTTAGTTTTCTTAATTTAAGAGCCAGGCACTTATTCAACATTGAAAGAGTTGATTTCTTGCCAATTCTGACCATCGAATTCGTGAACTGTCCATTCGTTTTAACCTTTTCATTGATACCCACGGGGGCTACGCTGTTCAACGTTTTTGGGAGTTAATAAGATGGTTTTGATAGGGATCTGTAACTGTAGTAAATGTCACAACTGACAAGCTCTTTCCCTACATAATGAATTGACAAGAACCATTTGACAGTTGCACCAAACAACAGGTACAAATTGAAATGACATTTTTGCCCTCAACAATGTCATGTCAATAGCCACGTCACAATTTTATGCAAACTTACATGGGAGATAGGCTTAGCCCTGTTAGAACCCCCCACACTCAGCCTAACTTATACAATGCCTTCGGAGTAAAAATATACACATTTTAAAAATTATTTTTTGAGAACGTGTTGGGATCTTTTAAAACGTGTTTATTTGTAGACGAGTGTTTTTAATGATTGTTTATAATATGTATACATATATCATAATTAGATTATGGTTGCTGCATATATTTAATTTATTTTTAAAATGCTTAATGATATCAAATAGTCTTCAACCTATATATATGATATTGATTAATAATTTTAATATGTTCTCTGTAAATTTCTTATTGAATAGTTATATATGGTTTTAATAATCTAGTTCTATTATTAAAACCCAGAACTATCATTTCTATAATTTTACTTAGCTGGTTTTAAATAAGAAATTATTTGTGGAAGGGGAGAGGGAGAAAATGTCAAATTGAGGGCAAGAACAATGTCAAAAATTAAGTAAAATTCATGCCACTATAAACTGCTGCTCATGAGAAATCAATTGAGGGCAAGAACAATGTCAAAAATAAGTAAAGTAAAATTCCTGTCTAGACCATATCAATAGCACCTTCCCATATGAAAGAAAACTATTAGCCAGGCAGAATACCATCACAAAAGAATTACCAAAATACACAAAAAATAATTATGTAGTTTGTATCCATATTACAAGCATAAAATGCATGAACAAGATAATTACTTAAACATGTCCAAATTCATACAAGAAAATAGATAATTCTTGGACACCCTAAGTAAAGTCGAGATTTTACTTTAACAGACTTCTCTCACTTAGTATTTAACATTTAAAAGACATGGGAAAGTGTATTAGCCTTTTCTTCCATGTATGCATTAACTTGTTTTCTGAATTGAGAGTCGCATGATATTTAGTCTTGCCAATTGCTACATCTCAGATTTTTTATTAACTGTAGTTCTGTGTTTTTTTTTTTTTTACCAGTATAAATTTATAGATTGAGGCACACAGGTTCCAGAAATAAGTAAAACACAGGTTTTATTTTTTTCACCCAAGGAAATCAATCGGACTGTGGCTCCCTCAAAAAGTGTTTCACAAGCTCAGAGAAATAAATTTGCATGGAAGCGTGCGTTTTGATATAGATCTGTATAATTTTATTTTTTCTGTTTTTTTCAGCTGATGAAAATCAGGGTTCAAACACAAGTGGAGAAAACAGAATGGACATGTCCATTGCCAGGATGATCCATGCTTACTGGGTGAAACAGGGATTGGACTGAATTTCAGGAGAAATGACCCCAACATTGTAAACAGCACACACATTCCAAACTTATTGCAAGCTTATTCCAAACTTATGATTGGCCATATAACTGAAATGTGATTGTTATTTGATCTACTTCTTCCCTAGTTCAAAAACAATGGTACGCAGATGTAGTTATTTGATCTAAATGTGGGAATGGTCAACCTGCTGCCAAGGCTCAGACATCTTTGACAAAACTTGCAATGAATGTATTTCTTATTTATAAGTATCTTCGCTTTCAGTCTGAATTTTTTCTGGTTTATTTATTTTGTCAGATTCTGTTACACTCGGAAAGAAGATTGCAATTTTTTTATTATTAAATATCAAGGATGTGGTTCATCTTTCTCTTCTTCTTCTGGTATGTTTCTTCAATATTCTTTTAGACCCGTTTCCATTGCAATATTTGCACTCATAATGACTCGTGAAATCACTCTCATAATCTAAATGGTAGAATATATTTCAATCAATAAAATGACCTGAACAAATGGAAAGCATCTAGTGCCTACAAGCTCTGATTTTCTAAATATTTCCAAGTCCAAATACATTTAAAATATTGAAAAAGTCTCGCTTCAAATATCCCTCATATGAAGTAAAAATCCTTTCACTTCTAGAAAGTTATTCCTTATGAATATTTATTTTATTAGTGATGAATGATTGTGCTTCTACAGCCACGCTTTCATTCATAAATCACTAGGGAAACCAAGCGTGTTTATTCCTATTAATGTATGGGATACCCATTTTGGGCCTGGCCCGGAGATAAAAGGGTCTGTGCATAGTTATTTTGGAACACAAACAATAAGCACACAGCATGAGTGTATTGAGATTCCTGAACTTATTTCACATATTCCTATCAATTTAACTGTATATCTGCATATATCTTGCAATAGGGTATTAGTTCCACTGAGATTCAGCTCACAGACCATCAAAGTCGAGAAAATACAATAATGCCCTGTTTAAATGATTGATTCAGAACCAGAGTCTCCAATTGGAGGCATATAAACCCAAATGCACATTGAAAAGGAAAACCCAAAAGCACATATAAAACAAAAACCCAAAAACTCATTGAAAAGAAAAACCCAAAAACTCAAAGTACATAGAAGACACTAACATAACTGAAAGCAACCAACCTCTGAGCACAGGGATCAATGTTGGTCCGCGATTGTAAGGAACTCATTCGATGATCTCTAAACTAAACACCAAATGAATAAACCGAGCCAAGGAATTCCGTAGATTCCAAATATCTTTAAAAATCCTCTGTATTTCCCTTGTCATACAACATTAAGAAACCATTAATCAAACAACAGATAAATACCAGACCATCATTTGAGGGTTTGATTTATAAACCGAAGTATAAATAGGAAAAAGATTTCACAAAGACAAGGCTTACCTACAGTCTCGTCTTTGAATAAGTTCTCAAGTCTGGCATCTGCCATAAATTCCCTTCATAGAAAAGGAAGACATATATACAGAGACATATACACTGACACCTACGCACCAACATATACACAAAAACATATACAACACTAGAAACACTACAGGAGGGTCAGGAGGCAGATAAAATGCAGGTTGTGAAGCAACGACGGGCAGAGGACAGAATGAGTTTCTCTTTGTTTACCTATCCATTTATTTGGATTTAAGTCTTTCGAGAGAGGTTTTTCTGACGTACGAAAAAGTGCAGAGATTTTTTCCCCCTAAAAAGCATTTCCCATCGCTAGGTATATCCGTATTCGAGTTTTAAAAGTTAGGCCAAACTAACGGGAAAATTTGTTTCGGTAAATTTTATCAACGTCGTTACGCAATATAACAGTTCACTTAATTTTCCTAGTTTTTTTGAATTGGAAGAGTCCCTTGAACAAGTGGGTTAGGGACAAGTCGAGTCTTCATGAATCCTCCCTCAGCTTCAGGTTCAGGTCTAATAGTGTGACTACTAGTGTGACTTGGTCTTTGAAGCTCCTCACTGTGAAAGATACTAAGCAGTATAGACCATCTAGTGATCACATGTAGCGATACCGACCCTGTCAATTAAGGTTGGAGACTCCAGGGAATACCCCTGGTGAAATCCGTTGTTCTCCACTCAGTCATGTGGAGGCCTCACGACAGGTTCATGTTTCTAAGAATGGGAACTAAGTGGATGATAAACTCTTCCAACAGCGCCCCTGGTAAGAAGGTTTGGCCCTACATGACCTAACATCGACTAAATATGAAATTTGATATATTGAAAAATATACACATTTTTAAAATTATTTTTTGAGATCGTGATCTTTGGTTGATAGGCCTTATTACAGACAACTTTCTTGTGTAACTGACATTTCATTGTCATAGTCGCCCTCGTTTTCCTTTAAAAAATGCTAATAAATTTTAATGGTTTTGCTACAATAAATAAATTCACAAAAAAGAAGTCGATATGTAACTGTTGCATACGAATCAGATACAAAATTGCTGCATGCGAGTTAAAATTCTTGAGTAATCATGATTCTTCGTCATAATTGTTTTGTCTATAGTGTTCTCGATCTATTCTGTTTTTTCATCTCCATTAATACATTTTTCTGTAATGTCCCCTTTTCCTACGAGTCCAAACCGTGGTCAGACCCAGGGGGCTATGGATGCTGGGAGCTTTTGGGAAGGGGCCCCGTGGTTTTAATATCCAAGTTTTGTGTTTGGTGGTCACTTTTGGACCATAGCGACTCAAAAAGGAAAAAGTAACTATAGTTACTCTTATTTTATTGGCCCCTCCATGGAATGAAATGTGCCTAGGGTTATGGGGGCTCTTTTGCCAAGGAGAAGTATATAAGGAGCCAGGGGAGAAAGAAAAGGCACTTTTGTCGCTTACATTTTAGCCTCCTTCACGTGCTATTGTTGTTGCACATCTACAGCTTGTGGAATCAAATCCCACAGGGACCCTAGCTTTGGTGGTGAGAGACCCGTCCCTAGCTAGCACGACATTCTTCGGTAGTGAGAAATCTACCCTAGTATGTCATTTTGGAGCCGCTTTCAGGGCTGTGTGGCAGAGACATTATCAGAGGTTTAAGAGAAAGGATTTCGAGGGTTTTGGGGGCATTTGGGGAAGATAATCAGAGGGGCTCCAGATCATATTCACGGCAACCATTTGGGTTGGGCGTGGCAGCACGTTGAAGGTGCCTCCATCATTTTCTAACCCCATTCTAAGCGAGGTGACTTGCAACCTTTATTTGGGGGTTTTCCAGTCGACCGTTTTTCAGATCTGAAGGTGGAAATATTATTTCCTATATCTGTCAATGTTATTTCCAAAGACCCTTATTTTTGCTCTTGTATTTAGAGAGTAACAAACCTCGGAAGTTTTCCAGCTGTCTAGAGCACGATGTGTTTTTTCTGGCAGCAATCTAATTTGTGTAAAATTCCAAAAATAGTTCTATTATGTCCTCTATAATAATATCAAGCTCTCTTTAAATTTTCAAGTAATTCGAGTGGATATCTTGGGAGATATCGATTTTATTTAGTTTGATGTCCTTACTGTAAAAATCTGCATAAATCAGTATTTTTCTGTGCTGCAATTTTCATATATTTTGTGCATTTTTAAGTAGTATCCCATAAGGGATATTTCAGTGGTATCAGAGCAATTGTTTCTCCAGCCTGTTGGGATTGAAAGATGGGGGACAGAAGACAGTGAGGATATAGGGGTAGATCTGATGAAACAATTGTTCACCAACATGGTAAAGCAACAAGAGACTACCAATCTCTATTTGAGCCAACTCACTAAGAGATTAGCACAGGACAAGTTTAATACTCATGTGGAAAGAGGAGAAAATAGCAATAGGGGACAATATGGTCAAAGAGGTGAGGGTGGACATTCAAGACAACGGTCCCCCCATTCTTCTACCAGGCCTTTGGGATTTCACGAACCTTCTTTCTTGAAGGATCCAAAAGTTTCACAGGTACGACAACCAGGGGATATTGTAGATGAGGAGTCTTGTTGGGAAAGGTACCAGACTTTAAGTGATGGCTTTCATGACAACATGTCATTCCAGGAATATTGCAAAATGAAGATTGGCAGTAGGCCTAGGAGAGATTACTAGGCACAGGTACCAGAGATGCAAAGGAGGTTGGGACAAATTTCTGAATCACCAAATAAAAATTATTTTTTTTGAATTTTATTCATTTTAGTTGTTAATTCCCTGAGAACCACGAAGAGATCTTTATAGAATTAACTAATGAAAGATACTTAATGACATAAGAAAAACATGAAGAAAAGAGGGATTACAATTAGAAAAGGGCAATATTTGGCGGCTTAAAAATTTGCAGGAAAATGGCCCTAAAGTTATTAACAAAAAGATCTTTATTGCCTTGTTGAAAGTGAAAATAAATAACTCAGGTACTTTGTTGGTGATGGGCATTTGTACATCAAATTAAACACTTCATCTATGTAATGTCTATGGCAATTCACAATATTGTGTATGCAATGTGTAAACTGATATAATATGCCTCACTATAACTCGCTCTTAACACTAACTCAAAAAATTATATTTTTGAACTTAAAACATGAATTTCTTTGTTTTGGTTTGGGTGAACGATTTTTTTATTTCATTTTTAAAATTTTAATATTTGTGTTATATATTGATATTGGTATATGATTAATTGATATAGTTGCAAATCTCCCATTGTCAAGTGAAGTAGATTACAATATGTAAATTTGTTATAGAAATGGTAAGTTATGTATTTGTTAACTCATACCTTCAAACTACAAGACATGGTATAGATGATAACTACAATTTTTTTTATGAAATCTAGTTTATCATATCACACTTAAATTATTGGTACTCCATCTACGAGAAAGTAGTATAAATTCAAAAATGAGAACAAAGATGTTGCTCATCTAAAAGAAAGCATTTGAAATGAAACCAATATTCAAACTAAAGCAATCTAAGAATAACATCATTAATAATGTTCGGTTCTCGAAAAAATATAGACTCAACATTCTTGATAACTGCCAGCAAAATGGGTCCAACATATTTTCTATTGATTTTAGATGGTTATTCTTGAGTATAACCAAAATCATTCTCTTATTTGTAATCATTTTTTACACACTTCAAATCGTTGTTCATTTTACTTTTGACGCATACAATTAAAATTTAAATGTTAGATGCTCATTTTTCAGAAATAAAAAACAACGTCTACTCAAAATTGACACTTGGCAAAGACAAATATTTAGTATGTTTCACAATACAAATATTAAAATTTATTTTAAATATAAACATGACATTTGCCCTTCTTTTACTCCTTTTATTCGTCTATTTAAACATTTATATTAAAAGAGCTTTATATATCACATTTATTGTTTTTTATTATCTTTTCAATTTTTCAAATCTATCAACTTTGGCATTATTTGCCATATCATGGCCTTGTTTGTAAATTTGTGCATTTTAATGATTGTTTATACTATGTATACATATATCATAACTAGACTATAGTTAAAGCGTACATATAAAATGATTAAAGATATCAAATATTTTTCGATCTATCATATATGATATTGATTAATGATTTTAATATGTTCTTTATAAATTTCTTATTAAATAGTCATAAATGGTTAAAATATAGTTCTATTAATATGTTGCGTTCAAAATAATGTCTAAAAAAGGGGTTCAAAAATCTATTATATGCTAAGATATTACGTTTTTTTGATTGACTTCTCAAAGCAACAATAAAAATTTACAAATGTTGGCTAAATGGCATAAAATTTAAGGATGGCATCCTATGATGTTCAAATAGATGCCAAATTTAAGATCAATCATTCGATTTTGATAATTCAAAGACATTACACTCCATTGTCACAACCCTCGATGGCCATGATAGAACACATGTAACCATATGCAATATAAATCGGGCCCAAAGTGACAGTATTAGTAAGTAGTTATTATAATCAAAGGAAATCAAAACTTAGTTAAGCTAGAGACAAGTATGAATATGTTTGATTGCTTGGTCTTCCCCTATCGTCCTTTATGTCTTCATAATCCCAAAAAAATATTTTGTTTAATCGCTCCTCTAAATGCATGTTTTAATACCCCAAATAGGATATGCCTCTTCAATGCTCTAAAATACTCATTCATTCATTCATATTAGTAATTACGTCGATAGGTGTTATTTAGTGGGATGACCTTACCTAGAAGAAGCAGATCAATAGTAGGATAAATTTTTGTTGTACACAGGGCTTACCATTAACCCCATATTTATCGTTCATGTCAAAATCAATGTAACGTTCTTATAGCTATTATTTAGAATGGGCAACCATATACCTATTTACACTCTTATTAGGTTATGTGAAATCTAAGAATTGGTTAATTCGGTACACTAACAATTGTAAGGGGAGCTACATGGGGTTATTTTGATTAACTAACTTCCAACATTAATTATGTACTATTATAACCACACATTAATACTTGTAACTAATGTATAAACCAATATATGAACTTGAAAACAAAAGAGGATGAGTGCGTTTAACTTTAATAATTGATGGATCTGGGAGGTTCTAGGAGTGCACAGTGCTAAAACAAGGAGATCTGAACCTAATGATGCTTCATTTTGGTAACTATGACTGGAAATTGATCTGGGGCATAACCATACAACTATGTCAGGACCATTTGTATTGTCTTGACCCTTCTATATAGGCATGACCATACTGAACTATGTCAAGATTGTCTCCTTCCTAGAAATGTCTTTCATTGTCAAACCTTGATTGTTGGTAATGTTGTGAAGCTCTCTAAATATTCTAAATGTGATCTCAAACCCTAGTTGTGGATGGGTAAACCCTACAAAACAAGCATTTTTCAATGGGTTTTGGGTACCCCCATGCACTACCAACAATGACACTATTTTGAAGAGGCCTCAAATCGTACGTCATTCGTTGCCTATACTAGACTTGGAAACCTCTATGACAATGTTTGAGTTGAGTCTTACTCTTACTTAAATACTTAGATGAGAGAGACTGATGTCTTATTAGAGTTTCTAGATATCTAATGAAAATTGAATGCACGAGCAATTGCAAAAAAAGAAATAACTAACAAGAAGATGCAATATGATCAAGAACTCACAAGTCAATAACGGTTCCAAATCAACTCAATGCTCTATATACTCCATAGGATGGATTGGTGCAAGTCAAGTACATATAGGTGGTGAATGTTGCAACCTCCTCCTAGATCAGTGGGGAATAACTCTCACTAACTGATACTAGAAGTAGAGTTGACTCAACACAATTGGTAAGCTAACTCAACATAAAGGGTACACCTAAGAAAGAATAT
The DNA here is from genome assembly GCA_019776745.2 of Taxus chinensis. NCBI lineage: Eukaryota > Viridiplantae > Streptophyta > Pinopsida > Cupressales > Taxaceae > Taxus > Taxus chinensis. The sequence continues at coordinate 207,066,596 of CM034155.1, forward strand.
CGCATGATTGTAGGAAAGCTCCAAGTAAATAAACAAATACAAGGAAAATGAGTATCCTACACTAACACCCCCCCATAAGCACATCTTATGTGGGTAGTGAAAAAGGAAAATGGAACCCGACAACAAGGATTGATGAGGTACCCACATACAATGCAAATCTCTCATAAAGTAGATGAAATGAGAAAACCCAATGGGAAAAAATCCCCCAAAAAAGAGAGAAACGAAGAAGTGAAGAAGGCTCGAAGCCCCCCCCCCCCCGAAGATGATGAAGCCACTGATGTGGATAGAAGAATTGGGTCCTGACAACAAGTCCATGTTAGGTACTCAAGTACATAAAAGATAAAATGGGAAGAAATAAGACAACCTGATAAAATCCAAAATTTTATGAAGCACTGATAAAGAATCTCCAACAAGTAGAACTTACTCTAAAGATTACACTCCAATAACCATAACTTGCATAGATAAATATGTCCAATATTTTTTTAAAAACCATCGATTGGCCAAGAAGGCACAAAAAAACATAGGACAAAGTTGACACTACAGAGGAATGAAGAATTTGTGTGAACATGTCATGCTCAAATAGTACTACTGGAGCTCACAAATGTTATAAAGAAGACATAGTGATCCTCAATATGGGTTCCGATAATAGGCGTCTTTTTAAATACCCATTTACGATGCATTTGCAAAAAAATCTCAAGAGAAACACATGCACTAAATGTGCTTATTGCAGAAAGAAGAAATGAAACAAACAAGTCATAATGGGGTTTTTGGTCTCCTACCAAACCGTGCCCCATCCTCTGGTCTTCAAAATAGATTTCCAGAAAATGAACCAAGTGATCACCGTCTTCTTCATCATCCATTGCAAAAATCCTCCCAAAATGTGACACTTTATAACTTAGCGAATTTTATAAGTCCCCAGTGAATTTTACAAGAACCCCTAAAATGTGGCACTTTATAAGGTAGTCATTTACATAATAAATTAAGCCATCATGTAGAGCATGAAAAAAAATCACTTTTGACCAAAATAGTGCTCAAATCCGAGGCAAAGATCAAAAGTTATAGCCAATATAATTTCTCATAAATAATGGCTTATTTATTTAAAATTTTACAAACTGATTAAAAAATGCCTTAAATGAGAGGAAAGGGCATCGTGCATATACTGGTTAGAACCAAGACAAAATTTAGATTATAATGGTTTAATTTGTGAAGGGGGAATTGGCCTCCTATCAACTCGGGCCTCACCCTTCATCTTCGTCAGAAGAAGATACAAGTTTTTAAAAACCAATTAATTCTCCCTTAATACACTTTAAATCAGATCGACTTATATTTCAAAAGCATAAAATGCTAATACTAGAAATAAAGAAAGGTCAAAATGAGAAAATTAATGCAATTTAATCCTTGAAAGTGGAGTCCATGTGGAAGGAGAATGTGTTGAGCATATTTAGGTTTAAGGAAACCTAAAAAACATTATATTTTGATGTTGTTTGTTGTTGCTAAACACCGCCATCTAAGGAAAATGCAACATGGAGAAACTAGGGTCTGAAGGACAGTGGAAAGGTCATTGGAAGGCTTTTCTAAGCCAAGAAATGACTGTATATGTCGTCCAAACCCACCTCATGAGCCTACACACAGTTTGGGGGGCACCTAACACTTTCTAGGGGTTTTAAAATGCCTTATATGGGTTGTGTTACTTCTCCATAGGTTTAAAACATGTCATGGTGGCCTACACAACTCCTTAGTGGTATAAGACTCACATCGGGTCAGTAAACATGCCCTTTGCGATCCAAAAATCACCTCAACCCTGCAATAAATGCCTCAATCATGTGGAAAATGCCCAATGCAATTATATCCAAGTAAAACAAGTCATGTGGGCCCAAAAAGCTTCCATTGCAATTATATCCACGCATCTTCAGGGTCGTTCCAGGCCTGTGCAGGAACGTGAGCGAGCGTAGGTATCATGGTAGAAGAGAATAGCCTGTGGTGAGCTATGGTCAGCCTATAGGACCGCATTTCTGAAACTCGTGGATCTTGCCACGCTGATCCAAGTTTTTGTTTGTCAAAACCAAGGCTTAGATCAAGCCTGCAAGGCCAAACCCGGATCTCTTATGAAACCTGTAATGCAATAAACCAAGGCACTACAAAAATTTCTTGAACACCCCGAATATGTTTTTCTCCGGTCACCTGAGGGATTTTTAAAAATCCCAAGGTTTTTTGGAATATTTTTGTAAACCTCCAAAAAAAATTACAACCCTCAACTTATCAATAAGCAAACACCAAAAATCACAACCGTAAGGAACCAAGATGGAGTCAACTCTATTTGCAAATGAGTTGTTAGTTTCAAAAACGAAGTATTTGAAAACTAAAAATAACTCAATATATGGCAAACGTATCACTAGAATTTCTCTGATGCCATGTTAGAGTTTGGTGTAAAATTTCTGGTTCAGTTGGCATTCATTGGGTGGTCTAGGAAGTGTGTTGTTTACCCCGTGATCAAGGTGGCATGGGAATTATTGATGTTTACAGGCAAATCATTGATTTATGCTCTAAATGGGTGGTGAGATGTCTTTCGGGCAATCAAGACTGGAAAATTTAGCTTCGATATTGCATTGATTCCGATGCTCCTTACGGCATTTTTTTTGAAATAATACAGGGTTTCACACCTTAATTATCATAAGGGCTACTCTCAAGATTTTGGTACCTTCGTCGCTAAAAGAATATGGAAATATTTTGAATCAAACCCTTGCTGCATTAGATTGGTGATGGCTTTCGCACTATGATCTCTTTCAATTAATAGAATATATGGTGGTCTCTCATCATCACAGATGATAGTCTTCCGCTTGTGGAAACTCTGGGAATCAAATCTCTCTGCCTATCTCGTAAAGGGATTCACACCGTTCTAGATTTGGTTTCCTGCAGAGACTGGATTTGTACCTTCTATCTATCAGCAGAATTCAAGAGTTGATGTCATATGTCATACTCCATGAATTGAGGCTTAAGCCTCTTGATGCATGGTGGCGTGATTGGCGATGGAAACATGATATTACCTTTTTTTGTTATATTGTCGACACCATATACCGGCTATTGAGTCCCATCTTGCCTACCATTTCCAAAATCAATGCCCACTAGGGCCTGTAATCTGCATAGTCTACATGGCTTCATAGGTTTTTTGTACTTGGAACTCCTTGCTTGAGCCTAAATTTACCATATTCGTTAGTGGCTTATTTATCAGGGCCTTCTTGTCGGTGAGCATCTAAATCACATCGAAATTCCCAATCCCCAATGCTCTTTCTACTCTAGATATGAATCTTTTAATCATTTGTTTTGGTCTTGTCCCTGAAATCATGCCATCTGGTCATGGATTCATTTATCCTTCCAACCCTACCACCCTGATTTCTTTCACACACATATGGCTTTATTTGGAGATTTCAGTCCTTCACCTAATTATATTGATAACATGTGGTAATTATTTAGAGCTTGTATTTTATTTCATATTTGGAAAGTTTGAACTATTATGTTATTCTAGAATGATCAATATGTTTCTTTATTCTCCACTAATGACAAAGTGGGTATATTGTCTACCGTGCACATATAGATTCAAGATCAAGTAGAAAATGTTGCTTTGGAATTTTCTCACTTGCTGGAATTTCTCGCACACTTAAGGAGTGCACCATGCACAATGAGTCAGGTCCCTTTGAACACTTTTCCACCGACACCTCGGCCTTTTCCACCTTAATAACTTCCTCCACCAAGACCGTGCCACACAAGTCACTCTCGGAGTCACTGATTAACCTATTCTTGGGGTCTCACTTCAACTCCATCCTCTTTCGGGCAGGGTTGGATCCCTCCTCCGAGGGGAAGGTCGTGGCATGATCTTCGGGTGGGCCTCTCCTTCTCCTGGAGTTCAAAAACTTATTAGATCTCATCCCCCTAGTTAGTGAATTATGTCCCTTTACAGATGCAGATGCCATATCAGCATGGCTAGAAGGTTGATCCTCATTCGGCCGACCTGTCAAGTGGAGTCTTCATCCCTCATTGGGATGATCCTCCTCCTCCTCCCAGAGTGGCAGCTTGTGTTTAGTGCTCTCTGTTTTTATGTAATTCTCATTTTTTTAATGTTTTTCCTTTGGGCATTTTCTGGTGCACTATGTGGCATTTTTGTGGGACTGCGAGTTTTTCAGTCGCCCCTGATCTTGTAACTCTCTTTTATTTTAATTAATTAATGAACGGAAATTCCAATAGTAAAACTATTAAAGAAAAACCTCTGGATTTATTGATATATCCCATGTTGAACATGAAATCTAAAATTTCTCACATGTCAATATAATAAGATGGTCATGAAATAAAGTAGAAATTAATATGCATAAAAGGGAAAAGTATGGGACGAGATATAAGTGTAGGTGTAATAAGATTTGGGAAAAATATTTGAATTTCAGAGAGTAGGTTTTTGAAGATTGTCATATTTTTTTAATGTGAGTATGAATGTGACTTGGTTTTTTGTTTGTGTTTCAACTCTAGTTTATATTTTCAATTAAAAGTGTTTACTTAATAAGTGAAACAACAAAGTGGTCTTGATTCTTATTGATGATGAAGAAAAAAATTTAGGTCTTCCTATATAAGGGATCTATCTATTTGATTCTCCTTTACCCATGATATCCTGAACATATGAAATAGATTTAGTTTAATTCATAAATCTATCCTTTGTCTTTCTACTTTCCTTCCCTATTAAGCCTATTAGGTCTATCTTCTTGTAGATTTTGCCTTCGTTTCCTCTTACACAACCTTCTATGATTTCTAACTTCATTTTCAAATACCCTTTTCAGAATTATAGAAGATTACACAATTCCAAGGTCTACTCCTTCAAGGATCTTAACCAATTTATAAAAACAAATTGAATAAATTAGCTCTCTCTACACTGCATAGTCTTCTTGAGCGGATTGTCAAAAATATATTTGCATAAATCAACTTTGTAACTTCTAAAATTCTTTAATTAATACTTTAGAGATAATTTCTTGTAAATTTGAGCTTTGGAAATTGCTTGAAAACAAAGTTATAAAAAATTTAGAGATAAAACCCTAAAACATGGTTTTTGAAAATGTGATAGGGAAAATTCCTCTTTCTCACATTGTAGAACCTTTCAAATTCTTAAACTAATTGCATAAGCTTCATGGGGACTTATTTCAACTTTCTCTTTTTATAATCACGCCCTGTAGATGCTCCATGTTTTCACAACAATAAAATTTTGGTCAAAAGTTGTGAGTTTCTTACCTGAAACATATAAGTCTTATCTATCTTGAGCAATAATTTAAAATTCATCAATAGAAACAGGTGTATCTTCTTCATAGACCTCATATGGTGTTAACAATGCTCAGGAAGTATAGAAATCATATCAGCATATGCACTTCTTCAATTCAATTCTTGATTGTCCAGAGTACATGGAGGAAAATAATATACAAACCACTAAATCTAACTTCCAATATTGACTATTCTATCTTAATATTTCCTATATCACACATATTTCCTATTTATAGAAAATGAAACAACCTTGGAAAGGTGGATATATATGTTCTAAATTAGCCTATAGTTGAGATTTTCACTCAACCTCCTAGCTAGAAGATATGAGATGACTGTTTCTCCTCATGTATTCATATAAAACAGCTATATATGAGTTTTCATAGCTCCTATGAACTAGAAATTGCCTTAACCACGTACTAGTCCTATATACTTTTCATTTACATTAGATAATTTACTATAAATTACATAACAATAGTAAGAATTCAAATTTTATTTTTGGAGGGAAAACCTCCCAAGAAACTAATCAACATCAAACACTCTAATTATGCCATATATGGCTTATTCCTGCTCTAGAAAACTCCTTCAAACTCTGAAACCTGTGAATTTGGTCTTCTATTTGAATGTTTAATGGTCCTCCTACATCAATCCACCAAGGTACTAAAGAAATCATCATGAACTCTTGTTCATGAGTTGTTCTACATTGTCTTCATGTTTCTTGATATCTGAAGCTAACATCCAAGTTGAATCTTCAACTGGATGGTCCTTCCACTTCACTAAATACTTAAAATAAACTTTGTCTCTTGTCTTCTTAATGAACTTTTGATCTATGATGGTTTATATTTGATCTAGTGGCTTCTTTGGAAATTATTCTTCCTAAGGTATGATATGATCTGATGGTATCACTTCCTCATCTACTCCTTTCTAAAAAGATAAATTTCAGGAACATTGAAAATTGGATAAATTGTTAAGTCCTTTGGAAGCTCTAATTCATATGCATTAGCTAAAAAATCCCTAAGTATCTTCCAAGGTCCAATTATTTTCATTTTCAGCTTATTGTATTATCGTTTTGGGAATCTTTATTTCCTCAAATGAGCTAAAACAAGATCTCCTACATCAAATTGTACATATCTGCTTTTCAGATTTTTTCTTTGTTTATACTTACTTGAAATTATTTATAGTCTCCTCTTTACCTCTTGTTGGATCTCATGCATATCTATAGTAAAACCTTCACCCTTTGCACTCCTTTTTTCTTGTTGACCCAAATTTCTCAATTCATATATACCTCTAGGATTCATACTAGTCAAAATCTGAAATGGACTCATACATGTACTCCTATTTGGTGAGTCATTGTATACAAATTTAGCTTGCACGTTAGTACTTGATCCCACTATTTGGAATGTTCACTTACCAAGCTTCAAAGGATATTCCCAAGACTCGTGTTGACCACTTCTATTGTCTATTTGTTTGAGGGTGATATGCAAAGCTAAAATTAATACTAGTACAAAATTTCTTCCAAAAATGACCAACAAAATTGGTATCTCTATTTGACCTAATATTATTAGGTGATCTATGCAACCTCACTATTTCTTCAAAAAATCAATTTTATATGTGATTTACATCACTTGTCTTAAAACATAGAATGAGGAGAATTTATTAAATACCACAAAAATAAAATCATTTTGCCTCTGATTTTTTGGTAGACCATAAAATCCATACTTATTGAATTCAAAGGTCTATTTGGAGTAGGAAATGGCTAATACAAACTTGTATTCTAACTTCTCCGATTTACATATTGGAAAATTATACAATTCTCAAAAAAAAATCTTCACATCTCTTGACATACCTGGAAAAAAATAGAATGAATGTACTTGTTCAAGTGTCTTACCTTGTCCACAATGACCTACAAGGTTGCCACTATGTTTTCTTTAATCAAATTCTCTCTCATAGATCCTCTTAGAAAACACAATCACTTACCTTTGAATAATAGACCATCTTGCAATATAGTCTAGCCAAGGACTTTATTATGTCTTGTAGGATTCTGACATGCCTCATACCTTTGAATATTATACCATCTTGGGTTTGAGAGGGAGAAGGGTGACACATGTCACCCTCTCATTCGTGAGGATTATTAGGATTCATCCTACTTATTCCTCAATTTTGGAGGGGGTGGGGAATTTATCTCATTTTTACACTTAGATATTTGAAGAGAGCTTGGAGGGGCAAGGATCTTGGAAATATTAGCTTGCTTTTGGGAGTTGGATTCCTTGGCTTGAGAGGTAACTTTGTCACCTCTTGATTTTTCCTTAAATTTTCTAACAAGTTTTGTTGATGGATTGTTTTCCTTATTTTGTGCATTGTATGTTGAGTTAGTTGAGTGTTATGTTAATTTTACTCTTCTTGTTTTATCCCATCCATCTCTCTTGGGGTTGGATTTTTGGAGTATTAGGGAAGAGGGAAGAATCCCTCTTGTACCCACATGGCTTGATGGGTAAGCCATGTTGGGATTTGTATTATTCTCCCATCATTTGGTTGATGTAGGAGATGGTTTTTATATGGTTTGAAGCCTATCTCCCTTCCTTGGAAGGAGGAGTTTTGGATTGATATGGTCTATGGGAGAAATAAGGGGTTTGGAAGGCTTGAGATATTTTGGCAAATTTGAAAATTTATGTAGTACAAGAAAAATGAGAAATAAAGTGGGTATTTTGCCTCTCTTCCCCTCTTGAAAAGAATGTAGCTTCTTATATGTGATTTCGTCTTCAATTTAAATGGTATTTGATTGTGTGGTTTTTGATTCACCTTATTAAGAATCATGGAGTTCTTGTGTGTGTTTTGACCTATTATATTTGGTGATTGTTTATTGTGTATGTATTTATTTCCTTACCTCCCTTATGCATATTAGAGGCAGGTATCCTCTCTCTCCCATGGGATTTAAGGGAGGATAACATGCCCTCAACTTTTGGAGATGAAATGTAATGATGCCATTTGGTTGGGTGGACAACCAATCCACATCTCTTGCATTTGGAGACATCTTATTCGAAGTTGGAGCATGGTAATAGAACTTGGCATGGAGTGATCATTTTTTGGAGATTTCAAGTTTTTGTTCAAAAATTGGGCACGTGTTTCTCTTTTAGGGAGGCTTTTTTCACTTTCATTTTAAGTTGTAGTCGTATTGTAAAATATAATGAAAAAGGAATGTAATTTAGTTTATATTAGATTTGAAAACTTCATTTGTTTTTATCGTATAAATCTTGTGGTGATGAAGAGTTTGGGAGCTTATGTAAAAGGGAACTCTTTATTTTCTTGTCATTTCAATATGGTGAATCGAATAGGGATCACATTACTCTTCTTTCATGGTAACCTTGTGTTGAAAACAACTTGTGCATATTATTGTAAGGAGAGAGATTTACTTCATGGTGTTATAGAAAGAACCTCGCTGATTTGTATAAAGGAATGATAATGTGCATTCTTGGGCTTTGTATTAGCTTAGTGGAATGAATATCAACTATGGGTTGTGATTGAAAAGTGATTATGAATGATAATTTTGTTCTTCATAAAATTTATTACATGTACAAGCTATACTTCTAATTTTCATTGATTCAAACATAAGAAATAAGGAAACAAACTCTGAATTTTACTTTTCTTGTTGTAGCCGACTTGTTGAGTTGAAGCTAATACATATTTTCTTCATGTACATTATATTCCTACAATGGAACTTAATCCACAACATTCTCCTTATTTTTTGAATATATAAAAGTATGTGTGATGTTTAGGGAAATCACAGTGAACTTTCGTGTTTTCATCTTTTATTATATTT